>JAHZNG010002147.1:0-13687 GCA_027744375.1 Orchesellides sinensis | reverse complement strand
GTAACAAAGTACTTTCTTTACAGGGTGGTTGGCTATGTCATTCTTTTTCTGCCACTCTCACATTTCTCCTTTCAATGTTTAACTTGTCGTCTTATATTATTCTTGGAAAGATCAAGAAAATAGGGAAACAGAGACAATGGAGAAAGCATAGAAAGAAGCAGACAATGGCTTCACATTCAGTTTCGTAATAAGAAAAATAATAGGGTGTACTCCGTTAAGTCATTGGAAAGGAGAAAGCGGAGGACTGGTATATTTAACAAGACACGAAATACGTACTGGTCCTCTTACATGCGACGTATTATTTGGCGTGATTTTTGTTGCTTCCGTTTTCATGCTAAGTTTTTGTGTCTTCCTTACTCACTCCCGAACCGTGCAACCAAGTCTGGTCGTTTTAGCCTTTAACTATAAAAAATTTACTCTTTCTCGGAACAAGAAGGATCATGATAATGATCGTTATTATTGCCCTTTGTACATATCGCCAAGTTTATACGATATGTACGGATGCATATGCCCTAATAATGTAGGGCAATACTTCAAGCAGAAGAAAGCACCAACGGTAATAAACGATTAACTACATATTAAAATTAGTTCAAGTGTTTATGAAGTTCACGTTTTTTTCGGTTATTAGTTCTTAGGATAGGATTTCTCAAATTCATCATATTAAAACATCATAAGAGTATTATTATTGCTTTTACTACAGCAAGCATACTTTTTCTTATTCCCCTTCCTCCATTACCAACATTTGCATACACTTGAGTAGTTTTAATGGATCAAACCAATTTTTACTTTATATGCCACAGTTTCTTAACTGTTTTACGATCTCAAAAGGTAGGTGAAAATTCATCCAGCTCAAGCACAGGACTTTCCTATCGAGCACCACACATAAAAGCAATCAAATGAAGCATTTCAGATGTGACCATTTTTTCAACCCTTTGCATCTCTTCTAGCTCATTTAAACATTTGGCAAATTGCACACACGTGCACTTTTGATTTGTTATTGCAGAATTTGCATTTAAAGCTTTGTGAAATGGGTGGTACTCAATCACTTTGATTCCATTTTATTATCGTCATCATCCTCTTCAAGTAATCAAGCAAAAATTGCTTCATCCATTTGGGAAAGGCCGTAACGGTAAAGGTCTTGCACACAAGGCATAAAAATCAAATGGGGAACCTTTTTTGCACGCGATCATGGATAAATGACAGTTACATAGATACGTCATGAAACAATAATCAAGAAGTATTTGTCTTTTTATGTGTTTCACAAATTGCTTGTTTTTACTAACTTTAAATAGGTAAGTAGACAACGTATTTGAATAAGGTTTAAGTAAACTTCTTCCAGGAATATCACGACAAGAAAATTGAATTGAATGAATTGCCTTGTTGGTTCTTTGATTTCCGACAAACTATGCAAATCAAAAGTAAAAGAGTAAAAAACAGTAAATTGTAAATGGTTAAAATTATTAATCACGGAACTCATGGTTGACATTGAAATTAAAAATCTTTTAATTTGCTCGAGCTTTCGACAGTAAACCTCTGTCTTCCTCAGAACATCGCATTGAAATTAAATTGTAAAGTTTCTTCGATTTATCTGCATTATTTTTTATAGCTCATATTCTCGAAACATTAGTGTGAATCCGCTTTTTCCTCGTACCTGTGAGATTAGCCCATTTTGTCACTACACGTGCTCCAGTAGCAGAATCTGCCATTAAAACAAAATAGTTTCTAATTAGTGATTCAGAATTTCACTATACCTTCCAAGAATTAGAGTTTCTTGCTGCGCGAAGAAATTCTACGTAAAGTATCTTGGACAGTTTCCTTCTTGAAACCAATCCGAACCAACTTCCTAGAAATTCATGGACCATGATGCATGCACAAATCTGTACTATAACGCACAGAAAATCAAGAATCTTGAACTTTGTCTTGCTTGAACTGTTCGGCTTTTATATTAACACCTTCAGCATGTTGAAATAATACTATTTAATAATAATGTCATTTCAGCGTTATTCAATAGGACAATTTTACAACTTTCATACTTGGCATTTTCTGGAATCGTAGAATGAAAGTGGAAATATATCGGGTCTTACTAACTCTGCAGAAAAAGCTCGCCTCAGTTTTCCTTNAATAATAATGTCATTTCAGCGTTATTTAATAGGACAATTTTACAACTTTCATACTTGGCATTTTCTGGAATCGTAGAATGAAAGTGGAAATATATCGGGTCTTACTAACTCTGCAGAAAAAGCTCGCCTCAGTTTTCCTTTCAGTATATTCTACATACAATCATTCTTTCTTCAAAGTTGATACATATCTTGATATAACGTTTGCTCACACTTACGAAGTACTTTACGCAAATTGACCGCAATGACAAACGACTGAAAAAGCATTTAGCGATGATTTCTTTAGAGACTTGAGCAAAAGAAAATCTTGTCGTAACTCTCAGGTTGGAGAAAGCAATATTATTCAAATGTTATGGAGTAAAATGCAATATGCATGGTGTGTGCAGTGCATATGAGTGCATATGTACCTATGCAATACATATAATACAAAGAGTCAAAATTTCAGTTTACTGAAGCTTGATTTACAAGTAACAACGAAGCGGTATTAAATTCTTTAATACTTTTGTATTTGTAGTCGTCAGTTGAGTGAAAGTTTTTAATAGCTAATGAAACAACAGGAAGATAATGCATCACTATCAGTTTTTGTTACGTATTAACATATGTAATTCCGAACTCTGGATGTGCATTCTTATTTCTTGTACACGTGTACGTGATTTAAAACCAAGCAAGCCATGAAACTGATTCGCATCAGCAAAAAGTATACGCACACGACAAGAATTTACTTTCTACCAATACCATCATAATCATATCTTGCGTTGCAAAACCAAATTTCCTTTCATTTTCCTGTGTACATAGCTAGAGAGACAGTATGCTAGGACATCCAAAGCAAAGTTTATTGAAGTATTTTATGTTCCACACAATGAATTTACACACACCACTAAGGAAGATGAAATATGTGCGAAGAGGAGCCCAATAATTCAAGTGGGAAATATCAGGTTTCCTCTTTAAAAGCTTTAACTCCAGACTTCCATTTTCTACTGGTCGGTCGTAGGTTTGGGTTGTGCATTTCGTCATGTCTGTCTTCTTCGTGATGATCATACTCTCAAGAACTGATGGTTAATAGCGATCCTCCGTACAGTGGTATAACGTTTCAGTCAAGTGAGTAACATAGAACTTTCTCCCAGTCCTGGTATTCATGTTACCTTAAGGCTAATATTAAAAACTGCTCTTCTCTCATTGAGGAGACTATAGTATGAACAATATGGAAAATAGGAAATGGAAATTGGATTTTGCTCTTTGGTCTGTCTTGTCTTCCTCTTCTCCTAGCATCTTATATATTGAAAAGTGTGACAGAGTGATGCTGTTGGGTGGGAAATGGTTGGATGGAAGGGCTTTTTGGAGCGAACCAAAGGGAATTTACGTCTCCTGAATTATTTTTATGTATGTATGTATAAAACTAACTGAGCAAACCCACATTGGACGCAATTTTCTTTTGCTTTTCTTTTTATTCATAGCAAAGCTGGATACTAAAAGTTTTTATTTTCGGTATAAAATATATAGAGAAAGGGGCTATTTTTATTCGTCGTAGTCCAGTCCAGTGTGACTAAAGAAGGAGGATGCGGACGTAAACTCCAAAGCGTGCCGCTTGTTGCTGGCGGTGAGTAGGAGTGGAACTGTTAAGTTTTGTAATGTATATGTTCTCTCGTGTCATGACGTATGAGGTTATCATCATCTGCGTGCTTGATTTGTACTACTGGCAACGTGCATGTTTTTTATTATCATGGGAGAAGCGGAAACAGAATCCTTCTGCAATGAATCCCATGATTCCAGAAAGGAGCGAGAAGAGAGAGATAGAAGTGGAAAATCTGCATAGAAATTGACTTGGCTGTTTTCTTATACGCTTCCTTCTCTTATTTTTTATGAACATCTGATACTCCACTCTTAAAGGCGAAGATGGTAAAAACTCCATATTATTTCAATGAATACAAAATACAAATAAAAATATTCTTCTCAGCATTTTGATTGCTTAGAGCTTAGAAACGAGCTTTTACTAGATTGCCTATAAATACAAAAAACATCGCATTGTATTAGATAGCCTTTAAAACACATGAAATGTGTACTAAAAACTCAAGGGTTGTTACAACTCTTACAACATATATGATTTCATAGATGAGACATTTCAAGTTGTTGTGTCTTAGAATATGTATGTACATAATATGTAAGACAACAATCATCGTTTAATAAGATTTTTTATCGTAGATTGTATTTCTGAAAAAAGATACTATTTTTTTCACAAACAAAATGGCTGAATGGCTGAATGTAAAAACTTCTGATATTGAATTGGCAAACAGCACCTTGTGTGTTCAGTTTGATCTTAAATAACTTTGGAATAATAAAAGATGATGCTCCAATTTCAGCAAAAAAAACTCGATTTTTGCATACCCATGAGAAATACATGGATTTTTTTACGTAGATGCGTGGGAAGAAAGGAAAACTTCAAAATTCTAAACCTGAATACAGTTGTATGAAATGAGCAATATTACTTTCTTTCTTTGAAATCCACAAGGATTATTTTTTATACAAGCTTCGGGAATCGGTTTGCATCTATTTTAAAACGTTGTATCTTATATAATCTGAAAGCCTCATAGAGAATATATAGCAGTGACGTAGTTCTTAGAAAGTATACATAGGCAATCCTTCCGATAACAAAGACTGGTGTGAGGTAGGTTTGCAATACAAATACATATAACAGACATACTGCACTGGAAAAATATCTACAATTTTGAATGAACACCCACGTACATAGAAGTCAGTAGAAATAAACCAATTCAACCCGTATTTAAGAGTATTTATCTGGTACTACTTAAAATTTACCTTGTTTGCCTAAATTTTTATAGCCAATTTTAGTCAATACAAAAATATTAATGATACCTTGCATCAATAGCTACCCACATACATATTGCATAACAATCGAAATGTTTCCGTAGCTTTAACCTAACTTAAATGGCTATATGATGATGATGATGGGTGCTAAGCGTGTATCAGTATCATATCTGTTCTGTATGGACATATATTTATGAATTTCTGCAAAAATATATTAATTGTTTTCCGGGAAAGATTAAATTAGTACTATGCATTGGGCACGTAGTAGTTCTTATGAAACATAATAAACTAATTTAAAATCCGACAAGGAAGTACAATAATTGCAGCTTAAATACTGTACTTTTTATTGTCATGTAGTTTTATCCTGGTCGTGACCGTGCGTGTGGGGTTGGAATAGGGTAATTATATAGCAATCAAAATCAAGCCATACAATTTCGTCTTCATCTGTACTGCTGCATGAATTTAATTTCTTTCATTGTAAAGTTGCCCGTGTGCCTAGATCGTTGGCCTGTTGACAATGTTGTGTAGGGAAACGTCTTACTTCAGTTTCAGTTCTCTTTCATTTGGTGCCTATAGACTTGTGAAGATTCATAGTTAAAAAACATCTATAAAACCGACTTTTATACATATAAGTATAAGTATCACTGCCTCCCAGCGTGATATATCCGAATGTACTATTATATATGACAAGAAAATGAACTTAAAATATCCGTATTGTGATCCTAATGAGTCATGCAATGATAGCATGACAAGTAGAATGAAAAGAATGACTCTTTTTCAGTAGTTTAGACTGGTAATTTAATGACAAGAAACACAAGTAGTAGGCATAGTCCATGCTCATTACTCCAAATTAAGCTTAGGTTACATAGTATATGTATGTATATCTATCTATCATAATTCTATACAGGATAAGGTTTATACACCAATACGGAAATTTTGAGTAGCTCTGACTCTGACTGCTCTCATTGTTCGAATTATTATTGCATTTTATCTTTCAATTGAGTTGCTAGTCAGCAACTATTTAATAAACTACTCTGCTCCGCCAGTGGCTGGTAATATAATAAAAACGGCTTTTTAATAAAGATCTTACACGAGGTGCGTGCATGTTTACATGATTTTATGACAGCTATACTTGTGTATACAAAAGCGTGTATAATTCATTTAAGAATGAAAAATAATGAGCATTGTGAGCACTCAAAATTTTTAATGATTCTTTTTAATTAAGAAGTGCGATAAATACAGTCAAATTTCCTCATTAGCCATGTATTGTTTTTATTTTCATCTGAAAGTCGATCAGCATATGAGTGTTCTTTGACTACATATGACAATCATACCATGATCAATAGACATTTAGAACGTTTGTTCTGTAGCAAGATGCAAAGTTCTTTGTCTTTACATACTTTGTTCGCGGTTTCAAATAAGCATTACATAAATACTAGTACGTTTAGTATCGGTGTAAAGTACAAATTGAAGGAAGATAAGCCAAACACTATACTAAGTAAAGGTGACTCAGACGTTTAAAAAAATTACACTTCTGTACAATCCACTGGCATTACATACTCGGAAATTAATTACAACTCTTTATTATCATGAGAAACTAGAGACAAATAAAAATCTCAATGTTTTAGACAGAATACTTGCATACATTGAGTTATGTAAAGTTTGGATGGATTCATGCATGCATATCTAAATGAAGCGGTTCACATGCTATTTTTCTAAGAAAATCTTAAGATACAGACGTAATTTTGTGATTTTTCCACTGACCGTGCCTGACTGTCTGAATTACCAACTTATTTGTAAATCTCGTTTAAAATTCTTAGAATACTTCAATTGCAAGGACATGCTACTCCAACGATTTGTGTGTGAGTCATGAATTCTTTATCACAATTATGAAACTAAACCGGTTTTGCATGCGTACATTTTTACTTGACTTTTGTTGCGTCAACACAAGAACACTTACCAAACAAGAAGGAGTTAAACTTTGAACAATGTTAAACAATTTGACATTATGAATAGTAAATAGATTAGATTTTTATAGTAATAGGGGCTGCTTGTTCATTGAATTAACGTCTCACTCCTAACTAAATGAGCGACAATAAACATACATATTGACCAAATCATGTTTATAAATACAAAGAGAGCGTCTTTAAAAATTCATACTGCACCATAAGAGGACATGGATCATGCCATTCTTACTATTGACTATTGACCTACCTCCCTTCGACAAAATTCGATAGCTTTATTACGCAATATCAGAAGTCCCCCTCAAGCGTGTAAAAAATCATTGTTGTTTTTGCTTCATTGAAGTTTAAAGTCTTCAAAGAAGCAACCCTCGAACCATATCGTATTCCTACACGTGAATGGCTGCAAACCCATCATCCTTCAACAAGATTCTAGTCATTAATCTATTCCTCATTTCATCACATTGCAATAACGGTACAACACGGCATGCATGTTTCACTGCATTGCACCAGTGCAGTTTATATATGAGTGGAATAATAAAAACATCACATTGAACTGCATTAATTTTAACTGTTTATTTTCATAAAGCATTTGCGAGAAGCCTGGCATAATGCATTTTTGAATTGCTGTTACTTACGCGTTACAAGTGTTGCATCAGTTGACACTTCAAGTGATCTGTTTCAATTGACAGTGACTTGTGAGAACAATAACCTGATTATTTTGAAAGTATTTGAATTATTTTTTCTACTTAAGGAATTTGGGCACACCCTATAATAAGCTTCGTTATCATAAAATAAAAAGCGACAATACAAACATTGCATATTACATATTACATTCCACCCAATCATAAGTTTTGTTTTATAGCTCGCCGCATTGGACTCTGATTCATCTATCTATCATTATTGGCTATTCCGTCAAAAAACATCGTTATCTTGGCAAATGACTTCTTTTCCACCCAATCATAAGTTTTGTTTTATAGCTCGCCGCATTGGACTCTGATTCATCTATCTATCATTATTGGCTATTCCGTCAAAAAACATCGTTATCTTTTCAAATGACTTCTTGTTACAGGAAAATGAGATTTTGCATGAATGTAGATATAATTTTACTATTGAGAACCTAAGTTTTGAAAAGACCCAAGATTTATTATGAATAAGATATGATTTATGAATTAGGTAGGAACAATCACACTTGTACATATCAAATTGCATTATTATTTTAATAAGGGATGATTTTATCAGATTTGCGATGAATTTGATAAAATTTGCGAAATTTTGGTTGGAGGCACGCCTTCCTTGTCGATTCAAATACTCTTTGGCAACAATATTTCAAGCAGCAGCATTGTTGACGTTTGCCGTTCTAATTTTTGAAGAATTTGATGAGTTCAATGGTAATGATATTTCAATGAACTTCACTGTCGTATTGCGATTGAAAGCGACGCGGAAGAGATCAGCTATGACAAACCAAAAAGTTCAAGAAATCTAGTTACTTAATTATCATCTATTTGAAACTGTAACTTTATGCTGTCGCAAAGTCTATTCATGGCCTGTTTAAACAATAAGCTACTACCCGAGGTCGATGACTTGTACTCATTTTGTACATCTTGGCTTTTTCAAAGATGCAACTTGATATCGATCATGCCTTTATGCATACCTACCTACATATTGCGTAGTTAAAAATCTCCATAAACAGGAAATACACATAGGTTACAAAGTAACTTTTAAAGACGAGGGTGACAGACATGTCCGTACCTTTCTTATCCTAAATTATTTATAAACAAATGGGTTGAAAATGTAAGGTCGTTTACCTGTAGGCATCCGACATTGTAAATGCCTTAGGGAACAACCACATGCACGCTTGATTCCTGACTGCCCAGTTTTGATTAGCTAGATTTCATGAAAATTAACCCCTTTTAAGGGTGTTTCTAAAGCAGTTGGTGGTTTGCATAGAAGGTATCTGAATCTGTCACTATAAAATACATTTTAAGTAGACTGTCCATCAATTCCAGTTGGCGCAATACCTTCTATCTCTGTATTTGCCTATAAACGTTTATTCTTATTAGATGTTCTATCGACAAAAAGCTTTTAGTTTGCTTGCGTAGTTTTTTATCATGACATTATGTCAGTCTTCTTTGGAGTTTCGTTAAATAAATAACGGGACAGGAGACTGGAGAATGAGTTTCACTTTGTATTATGCATTCTGTATATTTCATAAGATGTACTTACCAGCTTACGCAGAGTAGCTTGATCGCTATCACTTTAAGCACTGTACTTATAAAACAGCATGTACAACATTCACCGTATCCAACAAAATGTGAGTTGAAATAGACGACTGTTTGACGGAAAGCGACATTAATACATTTGAGACTTGCCAAATAGCAATTGTAAAATGCGATAGGAACTTTTGCTCGTTTGTTGTTCAGGTCAATATCAAAGCCAATTTGTGTAAACAATGAACCGAAAAGTTTCGTTCAACCTACTAGTTGGGTATTTTTATCGCTGTATGACTGCTTTTGTTGGTAAAACATATAAGGAACTTACTTTTTAGAAATCCAGGTATGCCCACCTGAACGTTTGTTTAGGTTTAATTGGCAATGCTTCTAAAAGGTTTTAAAAATACAACTTGTAAAATCAACCGCAACCTTCCCCAGACAAAAGAAACGAAAATATTCTCAAACTGCGTGCTTCCTGATTCAGCATACTTTAGAAAACCATATAAAATATTTACTGTGGTAAAATCGTCGAGTATATTCTCATCTTTCTGTGTATACAGAATTAAAAACATTACAAACATAAATTCTGACAGAATGACAAGACACAAGAAGAAAGTTTTTTAATGCATGTATATGTATCTTATTGCGAAGATTTTTTACTGGAAACTGGAGGAGGAAGTTGACAAAGCAGGTTTATTTATCACAGTCAATCTAAAACAGATCCCGAAAACGCCAGTATTTGTTTCAATAACTGAAAAAGCTCTATCAAAACTACTCCTGTGCATCTAGGGGAGAAGCTGACTCAAAATAAATGTCTTGCGATACTTATGTGAAAAGATATATTTCAATCGTTTGATGTACATTGTAACATTTAAGAAACGAAAGATTACTATCTTTTGGTACACGCGTAAAACAGATTATGTACTTTCTCATGGCAAGTTCTTGCATGCGTAAATAGGATATTTCCAAAATGGCTTTTTTATTTGGTATTTGGTTAGTACTTACGAGTAGGTAAACATCGCATTGTGCACAATGGATCTGTTTTGTTTGCAAAACAACAAAACAGTGGAATTAGGAATCGTGCCGATTTCGTACAGCTTGAAGTCAATGGGCGTGACTGAATTTTATAAAGAATGCAATAGACAGTCATCATCAACAACTGAAGCTTTGAAGCTAGGACTTTTGCTATATTCCAAATTCTATGTCTGTATTCTATAAACTTGATACCATTGGCTTAAAGATTCACGCAAGATTCACCATTTGATTACAAACGATGTCACTTTAACATTTTTTTCTGGACATAATGTAAGTCGTTATGCCTCTCTTATCAGTTTGAAAAATGTTTCCAATAAATGTCTAAATATATCACAACTTTGAAAATGATGAAACGAAAAGGGGATAGAAAACAATGTTAGCAGTAGATTACACCAACAACAGCAAGACGTTATATGTAGATGTCAAATTTGTTGACAAAAAAGATTAATCTCTTCCTGAGATGTTTGCACTTACATACAATTTTTATTTAATCCATTTATATTTTTAGTTAATCTAAATGTGCTTTTTTAAATTTGTTTATGAGACATACCTACTAACCTTTATCCAAATATATAAGTGGTAAGTTCAATGGGAAAGATAATATCAACACACGAAAATCTAGCATAGCAATGAGATTTTCTGCTATTTTGTTTTCTAAACGTTTCGCTTGAAATTCCAACTTTATATTTGTAGTTTTTTATCTGTGATAACAAAAGCAAATCCTTTTCACCAATGTGTATCTTTATGGGATGGTAAGCACATTTCAGAAATCAGTATCAGAGTGGTTTGATTCGAATAGATGAGAGAGCAAATAAACAACAGAGAAAATAGTGAATAAAAAAAATCTCTAAGTGAGAGTGAAATGAAGATATGCTTTCGCAGTATCTTTTTGGGCACCGCATGCTATTGTGTGTAACAAAGGGTTTACACCATCTCTCCAATGTGCCTACGATCTCAATACGTCTACTAGCTTTCCGCTTCTCCAAGATAAAAAATAATCCAAACGTATATTTTTGCTATTGTTCAACTTCCTTTCTCTCTCATTTCTCTCGCTCTCTTTCATTTTCAGAAGTAGGAGTGGGAGGATGATTGGGATCGGATTAGAGAGCTAGAGAGAGAAAAAATCTTGTTCAATTCCATTCATTTTCAATACAAGTTGTGTTATTTAGATGCGTTTCGTTACACACATTCCTTTTTCCGTGGAACATGTCAAGATTTGACTACTCCCCTTTATGTCGAGAAAAGCGGGGTATAAAGAAAGAGGTACATCATTAGCTTTATCCACTTAAAGTTTATGCTGTTACTTCTTTCACTGTCTCTCCCACTTTCACTATCTCTGTCGATTTACCGCTCCCACCACGGCAATTGCATTGATGACGATGATAGTGGTAATCTTGTTTTCTCTGTTTACGTTTCTCCGAACGAAAGCATCCTGCTTGTGAGAACACCAGTCTGTATTTTAATACAGATGTATGCCTAGCACACACGTATACTTTCTTTTCTCCTACATACGAACGAATGAAGCTGTAGCATTTTAGTAAAGAATATTTTGCTGTGGTATAAGAATCAACCGAGCGAGACGATGCTGATTGCTGATTTAAGCTCTGATCTGATCAAATCAAGTTCCATAGCCATGTCATGAGCCGCAATATACCGACTTGCTTTCACTCGACTCACCAACTTCTTTCTATTTAACAAAGAAAAAGCAAAAAGACAACTTTGTTTTTCATCTTCATTAGTGCGGTAGTGATGCTTCACAAAAGTCGGCTGGAGTTGGAGAGTGTGTAAAATGATCTCGATCTGTACTTACTTGTAAGCAAGTTGATACAAATTCCTGATTTTGTGCTATCATCACGTAAGCTAATCCGGTGTACAGGCATAAGCTACATATATCCATATCCATAGTGTCTATAAGAAAAATGAATTGGCTTGTTACTTCAAACGACAGCAATTTGAAGAATGTAGGCTAATTGAGTTATGTAAGACCGCTGTGGTTAATGTACGTTTACATTTCAGCAGTCGCTGTTCATCTTTATCTTTTCAGTTTACGTACAGTATGCTGAAATGAAATTAGTAAGCAATGCATGCAACTACAGTTTAGTACATTTGTTAAATTTTTACAAAACTTTGATGGATCCATAATCCATGCTCTGCACATATAAATATAGTTCCACAGTTGATGAATACATGTTAATCGCATTTGCTTTAGCTACTTAACTTGCAATCAAGTACAATGAGCCGTATTTTGTTTATGTGCCTTTTATCAGCAACTAGCACCATCAACATGGTGTGCACATCTTACTTAAATGAGGTGTAATATAAATGACCTTCTCTGTGAAACAACTAATTTTGTCAAACAGATCTTACTTACATACCTGGGCTCCAAAAGCCACGGATGTTTTTATTTGATGGCTTGCCTGGCATCAGAATTTTTTTATTTTAATGCTACCGACTTAGCGTTGGTTTTTGAGACTTTCATTGGAAGACGGCATTTTTTGTTGAGATTCTAAGTATTAAAAAAATCATAATATTAAATTGCGAAGGGTTTCAGTTGAGGTGGGCATATATGTCGAGGCAAAATATGTTGGATGTGAAAGGTATTATTGTATCTTTGTTACAAAGTACTCGCTATGGTTTGTTTACTGCAGTTGGTGGTTATGAAATAAAGGGAGAGGCGATTAACATGTATTCATCAACTGTGGAACTATATTTATATGTGCAGAGCATGGATTATGGATCCATCTTTCAGTTGAGGTGGGCATATATGTGGAGGCAAAATATGTTGGATGTGAAAGGTATTATTGTATCTTTGTTACAAAGTACTCGCTATGGTTTGTTTACTGCAGTTAGTGGTTATGAAATAAAGGGAGAGGCGATCAATAACATGTATAGCTTTTGCAAAAAAAATCACATGCTAATAAAATGCAAAGCAATGATTGTGTCCTTTGATCGAAATGCTGATGTACTTTGATCAGACCTGTGATTGTGTTTTATTAGGAATACACGATTTTTTTTCTTCTGCTATCAAATTCTGTAATTGGGTAGGACAACATACAAAAATTAAACTCTTTGTTGAAAGTCAGTTTTAGAAATTTGGACTTTTTCATTTAACATTCAGTTTTGAAATGCAAAACGCTTATTTTGCAAAACCATTCAGCATTTTAAGCGAGTTTCTACAACACCAGGTATATCAATATCATTAATTTTGTGATGATCATGTCAAATGAAATCCTAGTTTTTGAAAAAAGACGATCGATCCTAGTATCTTAATGGTATAAAAGCAGAGCCACAAGTTTTCTACAAGTTGACTGTCTAGAGAATTCAAGATTGGGATTCTTTGTATGTTTTAGAAGAAGCTCAGGTGGATCTGGTTGAATTTAAATAGGCAGAACTTTAAAAGTGTACCGCTTAGAAAATATTTTGTTTGCTGACTGACGTAACAAAACCGACGTCACTTGAAGTGAAATATAACTACATTACCTCAGTCCCTGATACATTTCCTCAAATGAGACACTTTCTTTCCATAATACTGTCTCGA
>JAHZNG010002145.1:0-12589 GCA_027744375.1 Orchesellides sinensis | reverse complement strand
CAAGTAACAAAAAAATTCTTTGTTATATTCAAAGCAAGAAGTTTAGAAAACCAGGATGGAATTAGCATTAGTGCCGATTAAAACAACAATTCATTATTATTAGCCATCGAGACTATGACAAACGCCAGCATACGTGTATTTGCATAATATGTAATGATCATTATAATGATCGAGACAATGACAACTTTTAAAATATATTTATTAAGACAATTTAAAGCATCCTCATTCCTGAATGCACATGATTATGAATAAACATAAAAGTAGTTTCAAGTTTCACCCTTTGAACCTCGAAGCTTATTGGTTGAGAAGATCATTAAGTACAATTGAAATCCCCCCTCCTACATTTTGTGTAACTCTCATTGCAACATGAAGGTCAACATGGTCCAACAAATCGACCAGTTCAGAGGCCCAGAACTAGCCATTGTACTCTGTCCTTCCCACAAAATTTACCCTTGAATTTCTGAACTCTTTATAAGGCGGAAGAAAACAAAGACTAGACTATTCTGTCCGGATAAAAATTTATAGCAGAAGTTAAAAATTTTGATACATATCTGAAATGAAATGATGCGGTTTCGTTTTAACGATATAAAACAGGCGTACATTGTACATATGAACAAATTCAGATACAAGGTAAATAATACGGTATTTCCTGTATGTCTTGTAAACATGATAAACATTGTTAGTAAACAATAGAAACGTAGTACTAACCTCAATAAGTGTGAGCGTGATTAATAACAAACTTTGCTTCATTATGCTCGTCCAACGATACCGTGTTTATATAGCCAAATATTATTCAATCGAGTTGCGCACTACTTCTCCACAATCCTTAACCTTAATATTGTGGTTGATCAGACTCATCATCATCATATGTACATAATATTTTAGTCGTACTTATAATAAGCATTCTAAATGTGGCCTCATATTGCTAAATCTGTGTCAATTGTAAGATTGGTCGGAATTTTAAAATAAATGATTCATTAGTAAACATGCAGTACATCGAAGAATAGGATTGCTTACAGTTAGCCCGTGCGAAGTATTTGTTATGTTCAATATGATATCCCCTTGCCCTTGCTATATCGAAAGCTACACACACGTACAGACCCGTACCCGTGTCATGAAAATAAAGATGATGAAAATGAAATAGAAGTTAACGACACACTACTGGCTGATTAAACAAACTGATGGATACAACCGGATGTCCGTAATGTTTATTTATATTCGTATATGCTGCCTTACTGTAAATTTCCACATATCACTTTTAATATACACATCTAAAACAAAAAATAAGAGCGACCTTTCATGTGTTCAACAATACATAAGCAAATAATGTGTGCTGATAGAAATATAATAACCACCTTTAGTCATTACCTGTATCCATTCTCAGTAAAATTTCTTATATCAAAATTTACATACATTCAAGTGCAACCAGACAACCCTGAACAGAGAAGCTATGGGCAATGGAGAATACAAAGGCATACAAGACCGTATCCCTTATTTCAGAATATGGAACTGAGCTGACCTTGAATTTATAGAAAGAAAATAGTTTTTAAGATTTCAGGACAACTTTAAGGACTTNGAAGCTATGGGCAATGGAGAATACAAAGGCATACAAGACCGTATCCCTTATTTCAGAATATGGAACTGAGCTGACCTTGAATTTATAGAAAGAAAATAGTTTTTAAGATTTCAGGACAACTTTAAGGACTTCATTCATATACATACGTAGAATAATTTTCATTTGGCATATGTAATGAGCCCTAAAATTCATAAAAAATCTTACAAAGATGCGTTGATAATGACCATAATTATATGCAAAGACGCTTTGTATACTTTCCTTAATTTGCACTGGAAAATAATCTGCATTCTGCATACTGCATTCAGTTTTTAGTACGTTGATACTTACTACATATAAAAAACACAAATTATGCATACTAATACAAATAGGTACATAATCAAATGCTACTATCCCTGTCTGTAACTAAAACTTGTGTGCCCAAAGCAAATCGTATTCCTTAGTTTTTGTTTGTGCGTAGAATATTTTTTACATTAAACATTTCGCTAGCCCTAGCACCAGTAGTTTAGGTTGTTTATAATTTTTTGCAAGAAAAACACCCCTTCAATTTACGCAGTAATCGTCATAATGGTTATACTCTGAGGGATACAATTGATATTCATTTTATTGATATATTTATGCATGATAGCTAGGTTGCAATTCTTTATATTATTCTTTAAGCCATCACTTCACTTACTGCAACTGCTGATACATATTTGAATACCAGAAAAACCTGTACTCATCAATTCCGATCCTCTAGTTATCATCGTCATTTTAAGCGTCATTCAATGAGAACTAAATTACTGAAGTACCTGCGTGCATACGACATCGAAGGCATGCAAGGTCTCTGCAATTTAATTCAATACATTCTCTTAGCCAATGAGAACCGTTTTACTTTTTATTTATTCCTCTTCTCTCATACCATATGAATGTGCTGCCGGTAATCAACCGGTGGTGGAGCTTTAGTCGAATATATTCACAAGTCATTCATTCATTACAGTTTTCGTAACGGTATGGTCATGCGAGATACATCGACAATGGTGAAGTGATGCGTATAATTTAAATGATATTCTGCCTTTTTATATCTAGTAAACTTCCAAATATCAAATCAATGAAAGATACTGATACTAAAAAATTCAGGACAGCTCTTGCTCTTACTAACCTGATGTCACAACTTGCCTTCAAGGCAAAACGATTGCTCACAATGCACATGGTATATACCTCGATATGTTTCATCTTGCAAATAGCAAATCATTGGTCAGTGATGCAGATGTGCGCTATGTACAATGTATAACATGTGTACAGTAAATAATAATGTTTATAAATTATTGCCAAAATGAGCTTTAGGTAGTCTATTTTAACTGGTTTGTTCATGTGATTTGAATAACTCAAATCCATGCACAACAATAAATGCTTCGCACGTCAAGACATTTTGTACTCCCTCGGAGTACCAACATAGTAATTAGAGCAAAATTAATAATAGCGTTCAATGAGTAAAATTATAATACAAAAGTAAAATTGCAAAACTCTCGCTTGGTAAAACTACTTGTATCTTTTAGCAGTTATGGTGTGTTCAATGATCATGATCATATAGTTCATAGTAAGAAAAGCCTCTCTAGACTGGGTATCAATTGTAATCATAAAATAAATCATAAAACGTAGGAGGTTTCAGACGACTTGATTCTTACAGGATGAACTAATGAACGTAATTTATTTTTAAATAGCAAGACGGTCGTGACGTGACAAGAAATCAAGGAAATATAACTAAAATTCTACTTACCACGATGCTGAGACTAGCTGTAAATGGAGTTTCAGAATTTTTGTGTTGATTGATAGTTACGACTTGATGCTCTATGCCGATTAAACATTAATCATGACAAAGAGAAGATACAAGAGCAAGATGAACCAGGGAAAAGCGACGAACAATTCCACCAACATGATTATAAATTGTAGTATACACACGGATTAAGTTCTGGACGCAACGATAGAAATGTTTGCAATGCCGCAAGTGTTAACCTTGTCTTTGTTCAAGGCACCACTCTGCAGATAGAAGAGACAAGCAAGAGAAGCTTTCTTTTGCTGTGGTCAATTATGTGACAAATTTTCAGCTGGTAACACCGCAGCAACTATCCGAAGCTGAATTTGCAGATTTATACTGTGACTTTCTATAACTCTTCACTGGTTCATTAGACGACCATGCATGAGATGTGGTGGGAATGATACTCTGAGAGTTGAGTTCATATGACAAAGCCTTTTGCTTTTACTTGTTTATCAATTCGAAATAGAACCCAGCAAACAGTGGTATTCTGACTATGAGAAGGATTAGCACAACTACCTGCACACAGTTGACTCCAAAAAGTCTCAATAGCACATGCAGACTACTAGCAAATACACCGTGTAAGTTTTGAATGTGTATAATGTATTCCGATGTGTTGCCAGACTATGTGGCATCTAGCTAGTCAAGTAAACGGCTACGCGTTTGGATGTTTTATGAAGAAAACATAACACAATACCTTGTCCGTATGTACAACTTACTTCACTTCAGATAGAAGATTGTATTAAGCGTGTAATAAAAAAGCTGCATATACTGCTAGGCTTTTCACATAGACAGAAGTCAATAAAAGGTTATTTTTTCTCTCAAATGACTTTGCAGGTGAAGTGACTTGTTATCTCGCCGAGGTTTCAGGCTGAACTGATAACCTGTGTAGCATAATGTACATAACCATCTTTACGCAGATGGTAAATATTGACTAAGTATAGGTGAACAAAGATACATACCTATGTACATAGGGTGCAAATAAAACGATAACAAACCCAAACTTCATATTATGGACGTATGCATGCATAAAGATTACTCTGAGTTCGCCAGATGTATGTATTTTTCTTCGACAGATAAGCTACTTGCTAGCAATACCAGATCTATTTGTTGCAATACATAAGCTTCTGTGTATAGATAGTGTTTATATATTTTAACGCAAAAATCAAGAAAATTAACTCTGCTGTGCATGCATGTATGGAATGGAGCTTGCTTGCAGAGAGGGTTACGTAAATGTAAAAACTTCAACATCTGTACAAAATTTTTGTTTATTCAACAACAATAGTAATTGGCATGGTTCACTTGGTCCTGATCGTTCGGGCATACATACATACGGAAATAATGTCACGTATATAAAGGAAATGAAAGCCATTAAGTACTAAACCCGTGCAACTTTGTGCAAAAATAATAAGTTTTCCACCAATATTATCACGATACAAAATATAAGCTCCTGAAAAACGGAACATTTTATTTTTGAGGTCGAGTATTTTTTAAATATCAAACACTCCCAAAAGGAATGTCTCCATACATATTTACCGAAGTATTTTAGTTGGATTCTAACTTTACATAATATAAGCAGACATACCTAGGTACACATTCCTACGTTATATTAAACTGATAAAAACTCTTCACAAACTAAGATTGTTAGAGAATTTCAACTATGCAACAACAAATCAAACTTTTGTAAAATGTCTTAAATAACCTTGCTGTCTTCGACAAATATAATTCATCATAACATCGATAGTTTTGAAAAATTGAAAATGCTGGGTTTCTGAAGAAATGAAATGCCCTTTACTATGTGCCAGGTTTGAAGTCACTCGGTCAAATAGAAAAAGAATTAGAGTGGATACAGACAGACCGACAGACAGACAGACACTCAACTCAAACCATTAACTTCCATATAACGCTAAAGCTTATGGAAGTTAATAAAAATAAAAACAATGCATTTGACTGTCACACCAAGAGAGCTAGGAGCGAGTTTATCATTGAAGACTAAAGCTATTTCTATTACATCTAGTGAAAACGAAAGCGTTATCCTTCATCTTGTAACAGAACAGAACCTAGCAACTATATGACCGTCTTCTTGCGAGACCATTGTACGCAGAGAAAGAAGTTATCGTCCTTACTGAAGGTGTCTCATAGCTCCAGGGGGTTTTTACAAACAATCACTATCATCATCCTCATTTCCCAACCATCTCTTACATGTATCATAATGTTTATACTGACCATAGAATGTAAGACTTTTTGAACTACAATGACATATTGGATAATGTACTCTTCTATTTGTATTGGTACCATACAGTTTACAAACAAAGCGTTTTCTAACATTCATACTGCACAAACTAAGCAACACGCTACCAAAGTACTGATCTATTTATATTTAAGCATGTGTGTATTTCAATCTTTAAAAAACTATAGGTATTGTAAAAACTGCTCGTTTAATTTTACTAACAGTTTTACAGACGTAATATTAAAAATATCATACGACAAACATTTTAAATGTTTAATGTATTTAAGCATCATTACACAAGTTATCAAACCATTTTGCACACACGCACGCCAAAACATTACAACACAACAATCTCTCGACTCTCGAGCATCTTAACAGGCAGAAGCATTTATCAGTCAGTAACAATAGGTATGTTAGAATCACCCTAAAGTAATGTAAAATCTAATAGCAGCATGTAACTTTTAACTTATTTCATCACGTCATTTATACTTGTAGATAAATATTGTACGCGTATGTGCATCATATTATGCATACCAACGCACATTGTTGGACCTTAGTTCATTAATACAAGGATACCTTGACGCAATTGTTAGTGAAAGTGGGAGAGTCTATTGTATAATTTTTTTTAACTGTCAACGCCAAAGCTGAAACATATTTAGAATAAAAGTCAATGCGGTTTCGAAATATTCACACAAACTTTACAAAATTTCCTTCCTTATATTTGCAAAGGTAACAACATGCATTAATCTTCTTCTAGGATGGTCATATTTTTATTTAAATATTGCTTTACTAATCGAAACCATTAAATGTCGTGCGTAAGCAAGCAGCAATTTTAGTCACTAGACAATTTAAAATGGTTAAAAATCATTTACAGTAACATAGAACAGATACCTAAATAAAATAATTATTGGTTTGGTTTGTCATGTAATGATTCAAAAGACGACGTTATGACAGTAACTTCAAACAAAATAACCGATTATGTAAACGAAGCAAATCAGTGCATTGATTATCTCATAAATCTAAAGTGTAACCAAATGAGAAATGAGTATTTAGTTCAAGTACTCAATAATTCTTTCTCGGTGTGGTGACAGAAAATTCAAGTACCGCTGGCTGTAGCTTTTAATGCCTGAATAATACAAATACTGTTACAAGTAAAGAATATATCTTCCAACGACTAGGTTGTAAATTGTAATGGGAATCGTCCGGTGAACTCTTTTCATCACTCGTCTGTATTAATTTTAATAACCCTTTTCCACTTAATTCAATTCCATCTATCTGTCAAGTTGACAGTGTGCTGACTTCGATAATTTGTCAAGAAGATACTTACAATCCTTTATAACAGAACATACTTTCTGTGTACCCGATACTGATACTTGATTTGCAAAAGTCAACCTAATAATAATACACACAGCTACACATATGTAAATAAAATACATAAGTTCCAAAGTCCAAAAAGTCGTTTACATTTATTTAACGACACCTTTTTAATACTGATAATGACTTTATTTGCTAAGATCAGATTATTCGGCATCTGATCAACAACAGAAACATAAAATAAACTTAAATTTTTATAAAAACTGTTTTCAGGTGCATTATAAAGTCTGGTACACATTAGGGTATAGTATGTATTTATATACTTTTAGTAACTTCTGGTAAAATAAATATGTATGAATACACAAAAAAACAGAAGTATACGATTATTTTTACTATGTTCATGATTATATTTTTAAGGACATGGAAAATTAAATGCATTGTTTTAGCCTAATAGATACAAGTAAGAAAAAATACTTTCCAGGGAGAGAGACGCGGCTGTAGCTGGAATTTTTAAAGAGTTTTATATCGTGCATGCCGCGTGCATACGTACTATTCATACTTATGATGATACATGAATAATTCATAGTAAATACCAAAGAAAAGTACTAGTACATATATGAGGCAATAATGTATGCTTGTTTAGGTTTTAGCCATCAATATCTTTAAAAGGTTATTTGAATGTTTTTAAATTTCTGTCCAAATATTTTTATGAACTTAAAAACAAATTACACCTATTCCAAATTCTGGAAGCTTGGTAATGCTTTCATATGCCAGTAAATTTGCATAAATTAAATATACGTCTTAACGAGACTTGTAGGAAAGAACATAGAATATTTCTTAAGCAAAATCTTAACAATTTGAGCGAAAAACGAGATTATTCATTAATTAGAGCAAGTCAACAAATCAGAACCAACTTACAGAATCTGGCTTAATGCGACTATCTTTCTATAAAGCGAGTTTTTAACATAATCCTATACAAAATCAATTTCTGTTTTCCATTCATAACTTACAGAATCTGGCTTAATGCGACTATCTTTCTATAAAGCGAGTTTTTAACATAATCCTATACAAAATCAATTTGTTTTCCATTCAATCAAAATCGTGTTTTGATGATGATAACAGTACTATATATCATGCAATTTTAATCGAAGAAATAATAAAACTTAAACGCCACGCAGTCTGTGGTTCTTCAATATTCATCATCACGCCAAAATATTCATTCCTTCGCAACACAGAAGCTGCAACACAGCTGTACAATGTACAATTATCAGTTTTGGAAGGCAATGTACCCAACCTCATCTGCAAGATGTAAAAAAATGATTTATTCACCACATTGAGAGAATCCGGTTTACACCAGCTCAAACCATGATTCATACATACGTACAACCACAACTGTAAGTTAGTTACATGAAATGTACATACGGTCGTTTTTGCTTTGACACAGACATGTGAATGACGATAATATCATCTTCACCCATCTATCATTACATGTACTCGCCATTTTGTTCATCACAAAATGAGTACATGCACACACATACTAACTCAAAACTTACATTCGCCGCACACCGCCGGCTTCAACATTACAATACAAAGCGATCACTTAATGCGAATTCTAGATGATGTCAGATGGTTACAGCAGCTTTATTTTTACTTTCTGCATGGCATACATCCGCCCATCTAAAATGAAAACAGTGATTTTGATACACCGGCTAAGCGTCACTATCATGCTTACCTCGCATGAACGCAAAAGTGTTTAATTATATGAATCTAGTTATAGCCTATCGAAATGTCTGATAACTTTGATATCCCCAAAATGAAATGCTTGTGACAGATCAATCATGAATCATGACATCATCACAAATATCATAATCCTGAGGCAACTTGTAACAAAATGAAAACATGTAAATATACTACCGGTTGTATTATATGCAGTAAACGGTACATATTTTCCTTTTTCAAGTTTAACGTATAGTTATTGTTATATGAAGTTATTTAGCGTATTTCGTTTTATTTTAAGATGAAAGGAGAGAATTAATTGAACATAACGGAATCACACATTCGCAGCTGAAAATCTGTCTGGCTGGACTGCCTGTGTTGGAGGCCAAAGCAATTCTATTCAGTTAAATTGTATTCCTGCTTCCTTCAAATCCTTCGGAATTAATTTACCATGCCAGTTCCGCATTGGGTTGGGGTGACTGAAATTCGTAAGCTGCAAACAAGCCAGCATTATCCTCATCATAAATATGAACAGATGCGGTTTGAAGATGTACCTGAACGATTAAATGGTGGCTATGAAATTAGCCTACCTGGAACTCAAATTAAATTCATTTCATGTCAGCGTAAAATTCGATAATGACAGCAAAATCGGGAAGTGATACATTAAAGTACAGCTTGCAATTGGAAACACAAAATTCTTGTGTTTCGAAGAAACTGAAGTCTACTCACACAAAAACCTTAACAGAACTGTCTTCCTGACAGACAATTTTTCTAAAGTTTTTGGTTATAAGCCATTCATACAACTCCTCACGCAACTATAAACACTTACACCGGAGCATGAAGTGTAGTAATACAAGCTGACTTTGCAATTTATGAATTTACCTTCTTACTCCAACTCTTCGACTTACTACAAAACATTGTAGTGTTTGCTAATGTACGATGAATTCTATTTACTTCCATTTATCGTACGATGCAGAAAAAGAACGAGGTCAAAAAATCCACCCTATCATTAAATTTAGAATTTCGCTAAGCATGTTACAGCACATACAAGCCATTTTGCAATACATTAAATTGCGTGCATTAGTATGTACTACTAACTACTAACTTATTTTGTAAGTATGTATGTATATGCCTATAGTCTATAGTATAAAGTAAAACCAACTAAAGAATTCGGTATATTAGTTAAATGTTTAGAACATAATAAAACGAATTCATGAAATCCCAGTTCCATGATTGATTTTATCAATAATTACCATGACCTAAAATAGCAAACTATATAATTATCTATAGAATAGGAAATTACTTTTTTGGTTGGTTCCAGTATGTCTGCCGTTTCAACGCACTTTTCCTACATATGTGTAAAGCAGATGGATGTACATACATACCTAGGCACTATAAGCAAACATTCATTTCATGTCTTATTAAGGACACACGCTAAGTTGTAAAGAATACTATGGTACTATTACATATCAACACAGAATTCCAATGCAATGTTGTACATAAATAGGTACGTATATTTCAGCAATTTCATTCTGCGGAATGCGACAAGAAAATATAAGTTGTCCATTTCATTCACGTATGTATGACTATGTAGGAACACAGGGTAACGACCTTCCACAAATCAACAAATACATTTGTGTTGTCATATTAACTAAAGGTGTGTCTAGCAGAACATAATAAGTGGTTTCAAAGTTTCAATACGCAAAAACCGCACTATATGCCAAAATTGATATAATTGGATTACGCGATTGTAATTTTAATATACGGTATAAGCATCATATTCTAGTCAAGCATTCGTTTCAATACTGTAAGAAGAATCGAAGGTCTCCTTTTGCACCCTTTATTCATCCTTCATGCTCAATGATTTGATTACGATTACTGATTACTTTTACTTATTCACTCCGTAATATTATTTTATGCATGCGCCACCAGCAAAAACTAAGGCCAACCTGTCAGAATGTTTGTACATTTTGGAGAATCGGCTACCTGCATCATCTTATTTTCTGATCTCCATAAATAAATTTTTTCTTTCAACAATAATTATAGTACTTTCAACAATTCTAGAAGATGATTTTCCATACGTTTTAGTTTTATTGCCGATATAAATGACTATTTTCACTACTCAAAAACATAAAATTATACTAATAGTGAAATAAAACCGTATACAATAAAGCAAGCCGTTTATATTTCACAACGTTAGCTCTCAATCAGTCGTTATTCTCAACTTTCTCATTGTTTTCTATAAAAGTTTTATAAATACCTGCATACGTGTTGTACAGAATTACCAACAACGGATAAGTACATATACATACCTATATTCAAACGGATGTTCTAATTCTGTCAAAACAATTTGGCAACATAAGTTGTTGTTCTCTTTATGTCATCTATCCTTCTTCAAAACTGCGAAGATATTGGCACAATCGTTCTTTTAAATCTAACAATTACAATAAAGCAAGCCGTTTATATTTCACAACGTTAGCTCTCAATCAGTCGTTATTCTCAACTTTCTCATTGTTTTCTATGCAAGTTTTATAAATACCTGCATACGTGCTGTACAGAATTACCAACAACGGATAAGTACATATACCTATATTCAAACGGATGTTCTAATTCTGTCATAACAATTTGGCAACATAAGTTGTTGTTCTCTTTATGTCATCTATCCTTCTTCAAAACTGCGAAGATATTGGCACAATCGTTCTTTTAAATCTAACAAAACGAAATTGTAAAGCCTTTTAATGAACCTATAAGACAAACTTCACAACAGCTTACAACCCTACACTCCTTTAGGCTTTATCAAACAAGTCGTCCCAGCCAGACTGCTTGGCGTCGGCAAGCGAAGTCTTTTATTACGATGCTGATGCTATGTACTTTTCTATTCTCGAAAGCGTATCATATAGGCACATGTAAGTCATGTTAAGACTTACAAGAATAATTTAGGTAACTCGTATAATACGCCTCCAACAACCAAATCAACAACGCATCGAACTTCCATGGATATTTTAGCCGTCCACATTTATTATGCAGCGTAAATTGTTTGTTTGATGACCCAAAATACTGGATGATAACTTGTCTTTTACAAACATAAAAAATCACTCGCTTCAGTAAAATTCCACTATGTTGTGTAAAATTGCTTGTTGATTTTGAGTTGATAAATAGGTCATCGATACTACGCAGCGAGTGACGCTGTCTTATGTAGATCATATGTTTGCACCTAATACAGAGCCTCCACAACTCCGCTAATTATTTCCATATTTACAGGAACTGTAGACTGGATGATGATGCATAACATACATCTTACTTCTTACTGTTGATGTTTTACAGACTCAAAAACAAAACTGCGAAACGTGTGTTCGATAGGTTAAAACTGCATGCTCTGAACGGTGTAAAAATTGATAGTAGTAGCAGTATTCTAAGTAATTTGTTAAGAGTCTCATTCCAAAATAAATGAAATGGATCATACGAAATAAGCAAACAATCAACAAATTCTTTGTAATAATACCTAATCCTAACTTATCATTATACACACTTATAGCACCTGAGAAAGTTGTATATTGCACATCAATGCAACTTTTCTAAAGGACAAGTGAAATACATATTCAAAGTTACAAAATATATGTCCCTACCATTTTAATGTTTTTGAAGGAGGGACCCGAATGTGATATTGAATGCGGCCAACAATCCACATTATCCGTTTAGCCTTCCAGGCGTTCATATCGATAAATTACAACGCGATCAAGATCAATATAGGTGTATTGTACAAATACAAATAATGTCAAGACGGATATCTCTGCTAAGAGTGAGAAAGTTTCTCTTTGAACTTGAATGTTTCATTGAAGGTGAGATGGTGAAAAGGGTCCGTTACTTTTACAATTCCTTACCATTAGCATATTCCTACATATAATCTTTCATAATTCATATGCATTAAGCCATAATAATTTTCACGTACAATTGGGAAGTT
>JAHZNG010002144.1:0-12045 GCA_027744375.1 Orchesellides sinensis | reverse complement strand
TGTTTCGCTGTACTTAATGTGTGACATAATGCTTTAGAGTAAAACTTTTATATATGCTCTAAAACCCCTAAACGCTTATTTATGTATTAGTAAATCCACTACGCCTTTAGGTATGTAGTCTGTACCATTTCCGTAATTCACATTAGTTTTTGTGATTCGTACAAGTAGGTACATTATGTATGTTTTTATGATTAAAAGTCATTTAAAAAGGAAAATAGTTTGAAGCACCCAAATGAATGACCAACAAATGCAATGATCCGCACAATGACTCATTTTAAATCAAAAACCGGATTGGTAACATTCTAAACAAAGTCTATGGAAGAAAGTACTCAGTCATCATCATTTTGCTTGTGCTCTGACTTCTTCACGACCTGATCACTGACAAGGGACCATAATTGGCTGACATATAGATCACCTTTTCATCTTTTCAGACAGCCCAAAATGAAATAAACTATGTAGCATTTTCTGACATTAAGAGACGTACTGTCATAAAAACGGTTTTTAGTTTTGAGAGGAGAACCGTAAATCACAGCAGGGTTCTAATATTTTTTCTCAATTACACGATCTTCTCACTGTGAAAGTTTACAATGATATTTTCCCCTCAATTAAAGAGCATTTCATTTACATCAATGTGCAATACTCAGTATCATAAACAGCAATCCCTTAATTCTCGATCCGTTTGATGATATTAATTTGATCATGCGTTTGCATGTTGCTCTTTGTTGTGAAACAATAAATTAACCAAAAATTGCCAGCTTTCATTCTTGAGTTACAGAGGTGATGAGAAATCCCAAGTATGGACCCTTCTTCGAGTAATTTATTGCATAAACTGTTGGTAAATAGTAAAATAACTGGACGATTGGTAAAAAATCTATTTTTTACAGATCAACTCTGTAAATAGCTGTTTTACATGCAAAAAATGTGTATCGACTGGTTGCTTATAAACACCTAAAAAATTCACAAAACATACCAGGTTTTTTGTAAAAGAGTGAAACGGGATGACCAAAAATTCTATTGTTAAGCTAACGATGCGGGTCATACTCTTCAGAATATTGTCTACATCTTCTACGTCCAATGGCAGAGGAAACTTGTTGATTCAGGTTAGTGGTTATGATGCCATTTAGGAAACTACGCATACTCCGTGTATGCCGTTACACACGAATGGTACAGCTTTAAGTGCTCACATCATCACCACCAACACCATCACCACCCATCCGGATTTCTCAGGTTGTTTCACCGGGCTAGTCTGGCCGTCTGGTAATTGGCGATTTGCAATTTTTAACATTATCTCCTGTTTCTGTTTGTTGGCACTCATCCATGAGACAGGTCTTAGAAAAAAACCCTCAGCTTCAGACTATGTATGTGTGTAACTTAATAGGTTTTATTGCTACCTGCAAAAGGACGTATTCTAACTAGATTTATGGATTCTCGGAAATCATGATGTGATGCCATACAATTTTACCCACGGATCGGCGTACCCGGCACAACAGCAGCAGGATTTATAATCTTTGCTTTTTTCATTGACTGTTGGGTTAAAATCTGGTTCTTTGTCATCTTACATACGATTAACGGTTCTAATTGTTATTCACTTAGACAATGATTGGTTTGCATATCTTCCAAAAATTACGCTACAATGTTACAAATGTGATTATACTGGTGCAATAATTTTTATGTACCCAAATACATATTAAAAGGCCGTTACTTTGTTAGTACGTGTAGACTTTATGTTGCAGAAAGAAAGTAAACTTTTCATATTAACCGGAATGCCTCTGATTTTTACAGCCCCAATTATCATTCACATTATACAGAGTCAGAATATTCGCACATAAAAAGCACTAAAATAAAACAAGATGTCGACGAGATTTCATGATCTCCAACATACCCGTATATCTTATATGGCTTTCGATTGCCAAGCTGAGAATCTCAGGTAGCTTCCACGTTACACCTCCAGAGATAGTTAGGACATTCTTTGATCGTATCTCGATAAAAGAGGGTGAGGGTATGCAAATGTATGGCGATGCAAACTATGACACATGGTTTACGTATTGTATGAACAGTCAAAAGCTGAGCCCAACAAGACAAAATGCAAGTCTGTTAGAGGTGGGTAGAAATAAATAAAATACAAATGACAGACAGGACATGCGTGATGTTGTGATGTTGGTGTGTTAGGGTTATAATATGTGGAGTTTTTAAAAAGTTTCCTTAAATTGATGCCCATTCAATGTTTATACAATATACACAACAGACAAGAATATTTTAGATGAAACGAATCTCTAAACTAATCAAGCAGAGAAGCAATACCCAAGTTAGGTCGACCGGACATTGTCCCTCAAAAATTAAAACACAATGTGCATGTTGGGATTACAGTTCTGACTTATGATGATGCATGGTAATGCATTCAAATGAAAATATGCCCTCTCTTCTACAGATATTCAAACATTTATGAATAGTTGGCTAAACGTGCTTATCTGTCATAAAATACACGTAACAAGGAGACCTATGCAAAGTTGTATGCAATTTTTGAATTTACAATCTTCAGAGTACCTCTTGCATAATAAAAGAAAAACTTGATCTTAACGAAAAGATCATGGGAAAATATTCTTAAGATCATGGTACCAAAACTAGTAAAACCGATTGACCATCCTCATAAGACGTTAAATCCAATGACTTCATTTGTCCTTCTCTATTGAAAAGCAGCCGGGACTTGGTTATATGGAAGAGGAACAAAAAGATAAAGGTTATAGATTTTCATTACTGCTTGATTAAAATGCAACCATTCTGCATCAATAATTATTATTTTGATGACGGCTTCAGTGAGTTTCTTCACACAATGTAGATTTTTAAGGTTGCTTGATTATAAATTGTATTGACAGTTCACGGATGCGGAGAGGATGAGTATTAAGTTGTAAGTAATCACGGGCACAGTAAAATCATATCCTGAAAAGTGCGTAAATTAATGGAACGCAAGGATATGTATGCGTAACAGGATATAATATCATGCATTATCAAACCGGACTGTGCGTAAAAAAATTACCACATTCAAATTGTTAGTAAGCTAACGGTATTTTATGAATATGAAATTGCGATTAGGGTCTCTTCCAATTTTAAATTACGGCAACATAAATTGGGTTAGACCCGTCATATGCCTCTGCTTCCTTTAGAAATTTTCATTAGAAAAAGAAGAACACAATTTTCATGCTTTTGTTGAAAATTGAGATATTTACCCAATTCAATACAAAACCAATTTCTAAGAATTGCTCAGATACCAAAGATGCTTTAATGGTTCCAACAGATAAAATATGAGCATGTGTACGATTGCAAATTAGAGGTTGTTGACAATTTTAAGGAAGTCGAAAAGCATTCTTTAGACACCGCGTGACAATTTGATTTTTTTGTGATTATGATTCAATTGAATTGTATTCATTGGTGTAATCCTGTTAGCGTTAACGGAGTATCCGATCATAACCACCTCAAATAAATTGGATCAAGGTAATTTTAATATTTGCCGTAATAGTGTTTTAACGATCTTGGGTGTGAGTAAGTCAATACAAATCGTAATTGGATTAAAAAGAAAGCAATACGGTCACGTTTTCATATTATGTGCTACCACGCCACCACAGCCCCCATTGGAAAAACATGCACTCGTAAAAAGCTCGTTAATGAAGTTGTTTGAACTGTAGCATAGAAGAAAATGGTGGTATAAAAGCAAACAATCATCAAAGCCAAAGCAGCTTCACGAAAGTTAAGTTATGTCATGATTTTTAGTTCAACCTTTAGCAGCACTATACGCAAAGCCTCAAAGAATTCGGCAATGTAGGTGCGAACGACCTTTATTGTTATGTAGACTTAATGCCTAAATGAAGAAGTTAGTTGCATAATCTTGAACGTTCAATGAACACCATATCGTTTAAACGTAAAGCACATTCTTGAGTCATGAATGGTCAGTCAATAAGACGAACTTTATAGAGTGCATTAACAAAGTGAAAACTGCTAAATTGATACACTTGATTTCTCCAAAATATAGCCACAAAATCCATTATGTAAAGGAAGTCAAGTTAACAAGGAATGGATGTGTTTGAATTATATGTTATATGATTTTTTAAGAACAAGGAACATGATCATGTATTTTCTAATGAATGAACTGGTTCAAATTCGGTAAGGGATATTGGCCATATATTTCATCATGATCAAGTGATAACTATGTTTAGAGGATGATGCGTGTACCTGTAATTAAGATAATGATACTGAAGTAACTCATGCATTCGTTGTAGATAAGGTTAAACTCGAAAAACTATATTTACATATGAGTATTATGCATAGATCTCGTTGTGTTATCTAAATAATCTGTAATCATAATAATTTTAAATTTAAATTAAACACCACGATTTTTTCCTTCTGTCAGAAACGATCGGTAGTTCATGTATTATAAACAGTGTGATTGGAATTAGGCGCTAATGCATGCAATCAGCATAGATTATCTGTATATTCATATCGGCATAACTTAAAAAAAAGTTTTAAACGATTTGATGATAAGTGAAAATATGCAATTATTTCTGGTTAGCTGAAACATGGAAGTTTATACATGAGTAAAATATGCAGCAGAGTGTAGATCAAGATTCCTTTACAGCATCTTTCCTACAACGAGGAATGTAATGTACAGCAATTTATTATAATTTATACAAGATTGCAAAGAATTTAAAATACTATAATGCAAATATTTATTGGTTTGTTCGCTGTTTGTGTGCCGTAAAACAATGCAATCTTGAGGTCTTCGATCATGATGCACTTTGTTGCTCTTCTGAATGCATCTAAATTGGAAATACGCCATGCCATGACTAGTAAAAGTCTAGAAAACTTTCGAAATCGTCTCCCCATTCATCTGCTTAACTTCCATAGGATTTTCTTACATATGTAAACCTAAATACATCTTGATTTACAAGTTTCCTCATTAAAACTGAAATTTGATGCAAAACAGGGTTTTATAAAAATTTCATTTTCCAAGATTACCAATAATTGTAGTTAGCACAACTTTCCTGACTTTTTATACATATTAAATGAAAAACTTGGTACCACAATACAGCATAATGAGTAGAACAGCAGAGTATCATACGGAACAATACGATGCAACGGACAAAAACCTTTTTTTTAAATGTGTGTGCATAAATAACTATATTTTACGCCAAATTACACACATTGCAGACTTTCCCACTCCCAATAGGGTGGATGGTCAGGAATTCCAACAACTACATTTTCAGCCTCATCTTCAAACTTTAAATAACTGCTTAGTTAATCTGTGTCTTTGAGACAGACTCATTTTACAAATTCACTACCGTACAATATGCACACATTAGGGGAAAAACTTCTTGTTTTCTTTGCGATACTTACTCATGATTGACGAATTGTCAAGAGAGCTGAAAGCATGACACCACGATGTCATCCTAACTTTTATTGAATCCATATCCTGCAGGGCGAATTGTAAAGGACGTTATCCTGAAATATTCAAGTAAATGTACGTAGGAAGTGTGAATACCTCACCCTTACAAAGCTTAATTTAACGTTGGTCTTTACATATTACCAAATTTCTCTTATTATCGTACTCACTTCTCTAACAACATACATACCTACGCAGACAATTAGTAAAACTACAACTTTTCAAATTAGACAAAGCAAGAATTCCACGTAGTGCTTTTCATGCTAAACGATCCTCAAAACCGTTTTGTACTCATGATATGATGATCAGTTAAATACTCATTCAGCGATAGCTTGTCCTCACCCCTTCACATATACTAAATACGTGGTATGCATCAATTATTACATTTTCTACTCTCCCTGTACAACAGCATAACAGCTTCACATATCAGATGAGTACAATGAACGGAAGACAGAAGAGTGAAAGAACAACAATACTCTTTGGACTCCACAAATAAAAAACTAGTTTTAATTCGATAAGCGAATACAGATTATTTCATTATAATTTTCTTTGCCATCGTATGTTCTAAATTGACTGACTAGTAAATTTCTTAAATAAGTTTTTGCTTATTTCATTTAAACCCCTTGTCAAATTTAACTAATCATAATACAAATGAAAATTCTTTGACAGTGTGAACATTGTAAATGCTGAGTTGGGGAAGGTCATAATCATATTATAAAACAAAAGTTCTTCAACCGATCAAAATTCAAAACCAGCATAGAAAAAGCTTTTGCACTATCCTGTCCGATCCTAATCTGGCAATCGGATTGGCAAAATTTTCCTATATTCATTTGAATGTCTGGCTTTTGCAAACTCTTTGTTTTCTGTCAGTTCTGAACTATTCTTCCTGACACAACCACTTTCTTTCTTAAGTGCTTAAGCCAAAACACGCGAATTGAATACAAAACAGGAATCAACAAGTTAATTGCATGTTTAGGTCACTTTTTAAAGTCTTTGTATCTCTGTATGAAAACCTTCATGTTTTTATTAACCTGCTGACAATGTTTACGAGGATTATTTTGCATCTTCAACCCTTGTTCTAAACAACAGCCTAGGTATGTACGTATGTTAAATACCTATGCACGCACAGTGTATGTAAAATTATTGACTTTGACTGTGCGGATATATTCGACACTTGTAAAACTGCTTTGGCAAAAAACGGATAATTATAGCGGCTCTCTCATATATAGATTCACGCAAATCATCATCAGATCACAATGCATTTNGTGCGGATATATTCGACACTTGTAAAACTGCTTTGGCAAAAAACGGATAATTATAGCGGCTCTCTCATATATAGATTCACGCAAATCATCATCAGATCACAATGCATTTTTGCTAAGATGTTGTTGGGACTTTAGACTGTTGTAGATTGTGTGTGCTTTAATAATAATAATAACCATTATTAAAATTTCTTACTTTAAACACTCAGCTCATCCCGACACTAATCTCCATACAAAATAATTCAATGGGTTCGATACCCTAATCCCTCAAGCTCTACCAAAAACTTATGTCCATTTTGTTCCATTGTGGATACAAGAAAATTTTGTGATTTTGTATGCAAGCTATTTTTTCTACAATTCGGGAGAACTGAGACTGGGATTTTATGAAGGTTAAAGTAGGGAATAAAAAATTCTGAAGAAATAAAAAGCCATTGTGTCTCCCATTTCGTTGCCCAAGCTGTGCATAGTTGTTTTGGCTGTCTAGAATTTTTTATCTTGTACTACTGAAGTCAAATTCATCATAATATAACGTTTCACATAAAGGGTTTGTAATCATGTCTGTTTAAGCAGCATCTTTGCGTGTACTACTACGTAAACAAAGTAGAGAATAGATAAAACGATGACGGCTTTTAGTTTGATATGATCAAAAGGAATAGATTCAATCTTTAAAATATTGTTAACATGTGGTTGGCCCGGCTGGCTGAGTATGTTTTTTATTATATAAAATATAATTTTTTGCGGTTGAGATGCGGGGATGGATTGATGGTGCGGGTGTACTCTCGACTGATGCACTTCTGGTCCCGTTGCTTTTGTTTATGTGTTTGCTGTTTTAGCTTCTAGTTTAACCATTTAACTGTTTGCTTGCTACGGAAGTTTTTTCTAAACAACAATGATTTTTACATTTAAAAAATCGTAGGTGGTGGTTCGCAAAATTGCAATCATTTTTATTTTAAAGGGTCATTTTGTATTACCCTATTAAAGGGAATCACTTTAAGGCATAACTAAATAGACTTTATAATGCTGTCAGCAAGTAAGGCTATAATACAGCCTGGCACCGGTTAAAAAGTCCATATATTTTTATCCGTTCCAACTTTAATGGCAATTAAATTGATTAGATTATATCAGAAACATTTGAATATGATATTAATATTTATATGATTCATAAATTCTAAAAACTCATCAGTTTATCATCTAAAATGATTACTAATTAATTACAAGAGTGAGGTGCATATAACAAATAACGTATCATAATATAATCATAATGCATTCCAAAATCGCATATCTTATCACGAAAGTAATTACATTTTACAACCAATTGATACACATACTGTTAATCCAATTAAGACAAGATACTTCCATTGATACGATCCTCAGATCCTCATTAGCAAGCTATATCTTTGCATTCTTTCAAGCAATCATAAAAATACGGTGCATGATAAAGAGATTATGATTTCAAACCACGAAATCTAATTTATAGCTATAACAGTTGCAAGGTCTGAAATCTAAAATATCATTAAGAGATGCGTAAACTGCTTCTTTACTTCTGATATACAACCAGTGCTCTGTAAAGGTTGAAATGAAGCGTCACCAATTTTAAAATACGTAAAAGGCATCCACAAGATGGATAGGCATTCATAAATTCCATTCTCATGAATGACAATGCTCCCATATGAAGACTATTACAACATTACGCCAATTTACATTGAAAAGGGGAGAGGTCAACAACAACATTACACAATAACACTAATAACAATTCATAAACATTTTTTTATCCGCTATCATCAGGTGTAACGAAGTTCCGTAAAGGAAGCTTGTCTTAGTGTGGTTCATCGTTAAATAAAAAACACTATCCAACATTTCATCTACCACAAAACCCAAACTTATACAGAAAGCCAGGTATACAAGGTATGTATAAAGTGAAAAAACCAGCTTCGGCTGAATTATGTAAATTATTCGGGGAAAGGCGGGGCTGGTAGCCAAAATGTAATATGCAATACCAAATGTACGTGTATAATTCATGTTGCATCTCTCGGTTCCAATATTTGAAATGAAAAATGGCAATCCCCTCAAGGATTTGTATTAAATCTTCATCACCAGCTTCCTGAACGTAGCATTGATTACTATTACTGTGATCAGCGATCACTAACGCTGATGATGAAAGGAGGCTCATATCAGGGATTATCAGCATCGCTTACGCATTACGTAAGCGCTCAGCTAACCAGTTGTAATTTCAAATGCAATCGTCATAGCACAGCTGACTCTTGTTTACTTTTATTTGCTCTAATAATTTTAATTTGAAATTTAATATACTGATTGACAATAACCAAAAATTATTACTGCACACTGTAACTAACATCTTTTGGAAATAAAAAGTTTTATTGAAAAGTTAATTAACGCCAGTATACATTAATCTAAGGAACGTAAAGATTAATGGTAACAACTTCATCGGTCCCAGCATATGCTATATATGTAAAAGTATATTGCTGGGCGTAAGCTCAGGTAAAAAATGTACTGACTCTAAATAAAAATTTAATATATTAAACTAGTTGGACTTTTTACTGCTGTAATCTTCATTCGACAACAGGAAAACTTTAAATTCCATGCACAACAACAAGGAATACAATTACGTCTTTAAAAGTAATTTCACCACAAAGGAATATACACATACAGATATCGCAATGCCAGCAAAGCCGAAGGCGTCTCTGACCCGAAGCCAGCAAAGCAGTACAACAAATGCAACTAACAAAACCACTGATAACATCACTGCAAACCACGACAATAGGAAAAGAAAATCAACTGAAAATGACGATGAAAACGAACAGCAAAGTAAAAAAACCAGACCCTCGGAGTTTACTATCTTAATGGAAACATTACAAAGAATGGAAGGAAAAACTGACACACTAAAGGCGACATGTGACACCAACACTGCCACACTAGTGGACATCAAATCAGCAGTGGTTGATCTTACTGCTGTTGTCAACAAGAACAAAGAAGAAATAGAAAAACTAAGGACCAGTACAATCTCTAATCAAGATGAGATTCAAAATATAAACAATGAGATGGACGCCATCCGAGAAAATGCTGAAAAGGCAGAAATAGAATTAAGAAAGATTAGTGTAATCATTGACGGTCTCCATGAAACAGCTGATGAGACATATGGAAGCCTCAAGAAGGAAGTCGAATCCCTTTTCCAGCACATTGCAGGATTTGAAGTAAAAATTGACTGTGTAGAGAGGAAGGGGCGTCAAAGGGAAGGGTTCAACCGAAAAGTCAAAGCACGTTTCTTGAAAATAGAAGATAGAAACGTAGTCTGGAACAATCGTAAAAACATTGCTCCCCCAATATACATCAATGAAGATCTCCCACAAACAGTCCTACAACGAAACGCAATCCTCCGTAACAAAGCCAGAACTTTAAGGAGCGCGACTCATGAAGCTAAAATAAATTACAATAAACGTACAATAGAAACTAGCACAGACATATACACCTGGAAAAAAGACAATACCTTTCTGCAAACCCCAAAAATTGAAAATATGGATGTGCCAAACAATTTTTTAGTGGACACACAAGACGGAGCACCAAATACATAAAAATTGATCACATCAATGCACAATCAATGGCTAATACAAACAAACTCTCAGCAATCATACACCTAATTACTGAACAGAGAATAGATTTGTTATGTGTAAGTGAAACTTTTTTATCGCCACAAAAAAACCTAATGATGATGAATGAATATAATTGTATTAGATATGACCGTAATCCCATACAATCAAACAAAAAGGCTGGAGGAGGTGTGGCCATCATTGCAAGGAAGGAATTTAAATTACAAGAGTATAAGTTATCATGTGCACTTGACATCATGACAAATTCTAAAGTTGAAATTGTAACATCTAGAATCAGCAGTAACAATGAAAAATCGTTCTTTTTATGTGCAGCATACCGCCCACCAAATTATAAAATGGAAACCGTATCAAAGGACATATATGCGTTAGAATGCGTGTACAATGAACTACTTAAAACTAATCGTGACTTCTTCATCTGTGGTGACCTCAACTTAAACCTTGACTGGAGTTATTCTTTGCTCGAAAACTTAAATAGACGTTTTAAAGTAACCCAGCTGATAACACAACCAACAAGAGATGGAAATACACTTGACCTTATCCTTACGAATTCGCCACATAAATGTTATAAAACTCTTGTGTATCCTCCACATTTTGGGGATCATCTAGCTATAACGACAACTGTAAAATTTGAAAGATGCAAACCAACAAAGAAATCGATTTCATACAGGAATTTCAATAACATAAACAGACAGGAGCTTGCCACTGATATATGTGATTGGAACACTAATGTTGGCATTGAAGAGTCAGTGGAAGACGTGTACATCAAATTACACAACAACATAATAAATACATTCAACAAACATGCACCTATCATGCACAAATCTATCTTCATATCAACAAGAATTACAAAACTCTCCAACAATACAAAACTTCTAATGAAACAGAGAGATGCCATATATAAGCTATGTAAAAAGTCATCAAATCCAGTGCTTCTACAAGATTATAGGGAGATTAAAAAGAAGGTTAAGAATGGATTATTATGCGACACAAAAAATGTCATTAAAGAGGATATTGAGAGAGATGGAGTATGGATAACTATGAAAAAGCTTCAAACTAGACATGAAATATGCATACCTTTCTCATGCGAGGAAATTAATGATCACTTTGCAAAAATTTCCAATAGACCAGTGACAGTGCCGTTGCCAGATTTACCAGTGGTTTCTGATTATGAAAACAGATTTAGTATTAGAGAAATCAGTAGTTTCGATCTAAGACTTGCTTGGAAAAAGATGAGAAATAAAAACAGTACAACAGAAGATCCTACAGGCATATGCAACAAAATGATAAATTACATCATTGCATGCCCGAATGTTTACGACATAATAGTAAAGCTGTTTAACTTATCATTTAAATGTGGCACAGTCCCAGATGGGTTAAAAGTCGCAAAAATTATACCGATACCCAAAGTGAAACATGTGGAGCTACTAAATGAACTTAGACCTATCTCAATATTACCAGTACTTGCTAAACTTATGGAGAAATGTGTGTATTACCAGCTTAAAGAATTTTTAGTCTCAAACAAAATTTTGCATGCAAACCAGTTTGGATTCAACCCTAATCATTCGACCCAACAAGCAGAAATGGTAGTTCATAATATTGTGAACAATGCAATATATAATGAGAAGTTGTGCGCCATTGTAACACTAGATATACAAAAGGCTTTTGACAACGTGTTTAGTGAGCTATTGTGTCTTAAGCTGGAAACAAATAACATTGAATCAAAATG
>JAHZNG010002143.1:0-34809 GCA_027744375.1 Orchesellides sinensis | reverse complement strand
CTTGGGTGACGCGCCTGTACCACAATACCCCATTCACTCTATGGTTAGATCACCTCACATAATATATTGTACTTGAGTTGCCGGCTAAGCTCACACAAATGAAGCAGCTATGCTATGCTATCCATATAGTACCTGCCTTGTCTCTTATACATTATATGCTTTGGAACTCTCCAGTTCCAGTATAGCAGCAAATACAGAAACGTGCACAGGATACCGGTTTTTTATTCAGCCCCAACATCATAATCCATGTGTTTCATAGGAATTTCATTGGAATAGTATTGGTATGCATGCACGTAAAAGGTGAATATTATGTAAACTCGATTGACAATGCATGATTAGCATACTGTTATTCAGCTGTTTCAATCATAACCCTTTCCTTGATGAAATTGATTTGAATGTGATGTCAATCATTCACCAAGGATAAAAAGTAAGTTTGCATTTTCAAATTAGCTTTCCATTTTGAGATTTACTAAGGCGTGATTGTTATTAGGGTGTTTTAAATATAGCAAGAGCGTCTTAATTTTTTGTAATGATTGCAGATTATTCCAGAAGGGGCCATACTAGTGATTTTTCAAATCCGTGACGAGGTTTTTACATTTTGAAGATTTTATTTCATCTTGAAACAGCACAATGGCAGATCATGTAAGTCAAAATCTGATTTTTTGTTTCTATTTTGTATGATTTTTGTTGTAACAAGGAGATGGATGTAATTATAAAATGGTTATGATTATTACAGGAGTTTCCACCTTTAAAGAATGACGCGATACTGAAAGTAGCATCTGGACAGAAGCCTCATCGCATTCCAATTTGGATAATGCGTCAAGCTGGTCGCTACCTGCCAGGTTAAATAAATGCCAATTAGGATTGTCCTAGAATTGTATCATTTTAAATCTGAGAGCATTAACTGTATTCTTCTTGTTTTTATAGAATTCCTTGAAATTCGCAAGCATCACGACTTTTTTGAACTGGTGAATAATCCGGAACTGGCATGTGAAGTTACGCTTCAGCCCATACGTAGATTTGATTTAGATGCCTCGATCATATTTTCGGATATCTTGGTGATTCCCCAAGCCGTTGGGATGGAAGTTCTGATGAAGCCAGGAGTTGTGAGCATAAAAAACCAGATTTAGTGAACTAATATTTGTGTGTAATGTATGCATAGTTTATTAATCAAACTAAATTCTATGCGTTTTCATGAATAAGGGCCCAGTACTTCCAGAACCTCTGCGAGAACCCAAGGACACGGCTAGACTAAATTTTTCTGTTGATATTGCGGAGAAAACTAAAGGGACTTTGGATGCTATAACGCTGACAAGAAAGAAGTTGGAGGGGAAGGTGCCGTTGTTTGGATTTACTGGTGCTCCTGTAAGTGTGGTTTTGTACTAGAGATTAAGCATGTATTTGAAGAAAAATTGTATAAAAGAAGTAGGTTTCATTGATATTATGCATTTTTTCAGTGGACGCTAATGAGCTACATGATAGAGGGAGGTGGGAGCAAAACTTTGCAGAAATCGAAGGCTTGGTTATACAAGTATCCTCTGGAGTCCCAACAACTTCTGGACAATCTTTGTGAAATTGTGATTCAGTATTTGGTACTTCAAGTGAAAGCTGGAGCTCAGGTAATTATTGTTTCTTGGATGACAGTTTCATTCACAGTATACAGCGATAATTCTTGCCCTGCTTTCATGTTACAGTTGCTCCAAGTCTTTGAATCTCACGCAGAACACCTGTCTCCTGACTCGTTTTCCAAGTTTTGCCTACCAATTTTGAAAAGAATCCAAACGGAAACAACGTCTCGTCTAAAGAGTGAAGGGATTGCTCCCGTGCCAATGGTAATATTTGCTAAAGGAGGTCATTATGCAATTAACGAACTGAGTAAACTGGGTTATCAAGTTGTTGGGCTGGATTGGACAATAGACCCAAAAGTTGGGCGTCAGTTATCTCAACCTGGCACAGTCCTTCAAGGAAATATGGACCCAGTTTGTCTTTTTGGAGATTCGGTAAAATTGCAATAACTTCATATTATACATATGAAGCCTTAAAAATCCAAAATAAACATATTTCCATTGTAACTTTCTATCAATATTTCTAGGACACCGTTTCAGCTACAGCCAAAGCTATGATCGAGAAGTTTGGCACTGAAAACTACATTTGCAATCTTGGACACGGTTATCTACCCGGAAACGCCAGTGTCCTCAGTAGAAGCATTTATCGAAGCTGTGCATTCCTTTAAATTGTAATTAAGAGAGAATATATATTTTTGTTTTAATTAATCAATCAGATTTTCAAAGTGCATTCCATGTAATGTGATATTTACCAAATCGCCTTATTCTTATCAAAAAGCAACTGCCACCAAAAAAATAAATGTCATAACTATCTATTTTCATGGAATCAACTCAATATATTTATTGGCATGAGTTACTTATTATGCATATATTACTATTTTAAAATTTAGTGTTGAGTTTTTCTTTGTATCAATTTTCATTCGTAATGTAAACAGTCTTTAAAAATTTAAATACTTCGATCTGTCTATTACATTGCGTAAATTAAAAACCGCAAAGCGAGTTTTAATGTGCGCTCATAAAATGCATGACTAAATTTTAAGAGATAACGATGCCCATAAAATAGCGTTGGATAGCGTGCTAATATTCATCACAGAAGCTCAGGCACGCTACAACCCACTACCGTACACAAAGTAAAGATGAAATTTAAAACCCAAAGTCAAAGTGTAGAGGAAAAGCATTGTTTACATGGTACGGTATTACGAATGTTTGGCACTTCCCAGCCCATCTCACATATAAAAAATGAACATACTCTGAGAAAATTACAGGAATACTCATGGCAACATTGTCATATCATGCAATGTCCTGAGAGTGAAGCATGGGTTATGGATTTGAAGCCCAGTCTTCAGTCTTCGACATATAACGTTAAGGTTGAATAAAAACACATACAATATGGTTTATCATCTCACTACCACACGTTATACTTTACATTTATCGGGTATGGTATAAAATCTTGTGGTGTCCATTGCCACACTAGTGATTGTACATAATAGACAGCGAGAAACTTTGCTTGGCTTTGCCAACATGAAGCTCACTTCTGAGAATATGGGGTCTCTACATCTACATGTTATTTTGTTGAGCTGCAAACAAGATTTTATGGCATAATATAAAGGAATAAATGCAATGTATGGATGAATACATGCCTTTTTTATATACAGCCAGAAGAGAGCCTGTAAAAGCTTTTAGCATTGACATTGTAAAAAATACATTGTATTCTTCGTTTTCCTAGCAGCCGACTTCATTCTTAATTGGTCGGAAATAATGTAATTTAAACTAACTTAATTGCTCCTTAGTTATTAGATATTTTAAAACCAACTACGTGGCCCATGGCTTGACGTGTCAAAACTATTACAACGTCCATACTTACGTTTTGTATTCTGGGAGAGACTAGTTTAGGGTAGTGAATCTGCGGAAAAATAATCTGTTTACATTTTTAATTGAATAGAAATCTAGATTTAGAACGTGTGTAGACTGCACGATAAAACTAATAGTTAGTAGATCTTATTTAAAGAATGAGTTTTCTTATTGAATTCATTTAACAAAGCTTTTTGACGCGAGGAGTGGAAGAAGGTCCGCTACGTGGAACAAAAGAGGTGTTGAGGTGGACGGAATAAGTGAACTGGTTATGCAAAAATGGAAAAGAAAATCAAGCTTAAGCATCTAAATCCTTGCATCACGTGCAAAATATGTAGCGGATACTTGATAGATGCGACAACCGTCACAGAATGTCTACACACATGTAAGCTGTCTCATTTTAGAATTTGAAAAGCTTGAAGAATAGGAAACGAAAGACGGCTCTCAGAATTCTACATGTTTAAAATAGTGCAACATTGATCACTACTCTATTTTCTCTCCACAGTCTGTAAAAGCTGCCTGGTGAAGCATCTTGAAGAAAATAACACATGTCCGGAATGTGAAATCGTCATTCATCAATCACATCCCTTGCAATACATCAGCTTTGACAGGACGCTACAAGATGTAGTTTACAAGCTCGTTCCGAACCTACAAGAAAGTAAGAATAAAACATGTTACAAATGCAAAACTACTTGTAATTTTAAACAACTTAATTTGCAACGCATGATTTCTTTTCTTTAAATAAGATGAAGCACGAAGAGAAAGAGAATTCTACCGATCTCGAGGTCTTGCCTGTCCCAAAGACTTCCCTCCCAATATTGTGGAACCTGAGGCTGCCACTGTGACTGAAGAAGCCAAGCATGCAGAAACCGACTATCATCGGCTGGATGAGCAGGTAAACATCTGCTTGGAGAATGGAGGGGGACCTGGAAAGACTGGACCTTTGAAACCATTAAAGAAGAAATTCCTTAGATGCTCCTCCCTCGCAACTATTCAACACATGAAGAAGTATCTTGCTAAGAAGCTATATAACAATATGGATAAGTACAAAGATGTAAGCAATACCAATATCCCAAATTACAATCAACAAATATTTTATAACAAACCTTTACATAAATTGGCACATCCAAATATTCAACTTTTCCATTTCTTCAAGATTGACATCCTCTGTAATGACGAATTACTCGGGAAGGACCACACTTTGAAGTTTGTCTGTGTTACAAGATGGAGGTTTCGGGAGCCACCGTTGAAACTACAATACCAGCCAAAAGTAGAAATATAGCAATTAATTAAATGTGTTTAAAACATATTCGCCAAAATTTATGCTCGCACTGAAATAAATCATTTTTAAACACTCGACGTGTTTAACCTTCGTTATTTTTACGTTGATAGATGTAGACAAGTATTACTCCTCGCCAATAATAAAGCTTGTGTATCATTTACTGATTGTCAATTGTCCACTGATTAACTTATCTCTGTCATTCAGTACTACAATATACGTATATTGGTTGATCACAAATTAGTCAGACAGGAACATTTTTTATAATGACCCTAAAAAATAATCATGTTATCAGCAAACTGTACCTCTCTCTTTACTATAGTTTAAAGCAACAATATTAAATAAAGAGAAAAAATAATAATTTTGTATACTTTTTAGTCTATTGCAATATTTTAGATTTTAAGGTTATACCTTTTTACCAATCTGATCAACCGATTCCCCCCCCCCAAATATATATATTTTTAAGAGTAGGTTTTTAGACCATTCACCATTTGTTAAAAGTCACAATTGAAACTTATTTCAAACACTTCGTAGTGATGCTATAATAATTAAGTACTTAAAATGATTTTACTACAGGTAGTAATTAAAAGTTAATTAAGAAATAGTTGTTTTGCTTGAAATGTTACGTACGGCATAGAGATAAATGCTAATTATAATTTTAAAAACTGTGTAAATTTTCCTGTAACAAAAAATTAAACAGAAAAGAAAGAATGGGCTCTGCTGTTAGTGTTTACACGTCCGCTGTTTTGTTTTGGAATAAAATGGAAATGAAATTTATAAAATTCATCTTGAAAGTATTATTTGCAAAATGCCGGTAATTATTGTGACGGGGTGGATTGGATATGAAACAAAGTCTACCTGCTGACTGGGGCGTTGTTTGATGTCCCACGGTCAGTCTGCGTTTAGGATTTATATTTCAGTCCCGAAAAACACGTTCTGTTTCCGCAATAAAACTATTACTCCCATCCCATGCATACTCCCATCCTATACGCGCATACATACGCAAGCAAGACGCAATTGACACATTGACAATCTATGTAACTCCATGAAAATTATAATGTTTCTTGGACATTAATTTATATCTGGAACGTAGACTGACGATAATTTTGATATTTCTCTTTGTTTTTGCATCAGGTGTCAGGGTTCTCCTTTTCTGACGAATGTTGAATGCACGCAGAATTTTTTAGTTTCAGCCAGCTGGCCGCCCAACATAATATTCATCTGGAGACGGACTTTAATAAGAATAAAGCCTTTTTATTTTAGTTTTTGGATTATTTATTGCAAATTGGGTAATAATTGCAATCAAGCGATTTTAGTTTTGAATAATTAATTTGCTAAAAATGTTATTTTTACGCATGTTAAAAAAGTGATTAAGAGTTATGTTTTGATGTGTTGCTCTGCCAGCAAGTGTGTTGTTGTTTGTTTTGACTATTGAATTGGTGTTTGTCGTAGTCTAGTCCTGACTACAGTTACGTATGACGTATTGCGAATAATTAGTTATAGTTGATAGTAATTAGATTACAGGTGATGCGATTGTTCAGAACGTGCGATTAATATTACGGGATTATTTAGGCAGTAATTGTCAGCAGGAGGACCATCATATGTTGTAATTGGCCATTTCTAATTTTTTTTGTTCGTTTGATTGTTTTTTCAGTACATTGCGGAGTAATATAATCATGGATTTCAAGGAGTTGATGAATAAAGCCAAGACAGGATCTTTCTTGTGGTCCAATCAAGGTCCTAGTCCTACAACGAGTGCGTCTGAAAACACATTTGAAGAAGCGTCTCCATCGCTTAAAGACAAAGTAACGCGTGTTTTCTTCCCGTGGTCTCCAGCGTCAGGTCAGACATGGCGGCGCAAAATTTCGGATACGGTGCAAAGCCTCCGTAAGTTCAAACTATAACAAGGTGTATTTTAGAAATTGTTATAATAAAGAATTGCTGGTAATTATATTGTTATCTTATCAAATGTGTTTCCAGTTAAAGTAATATGTGTAGGTTTAGAGTTCTGGATAGCGTTTCTTTTTTCCATGCAGACTATAAGAGACGCGCATAGACATATTGCAGGCAAGGATATTCATGAAAGATGAAGCTGCGCTGCGCTTAGATTTGCTCCTGTTGATGGGGAGATGTTGGATGTGCTTGTTGTATTGCTGTTCAAGTTGTTGAACGAAAAGAGTCAGCGAGATATCTCCTGACGTCAGAATCCCAGGCAATACAAACACATGCTGAATTTTACCTTCATCCTTTAGTCTTGACATTTGTGTACATATGACCGAAACAAATGGAATAGAAAGTTGGCACTGGAAAGCAATGGAAGTTTCCTCTTTGCCTCAAAATTTGGTAGTTTTTATTTGCCTGTTTTTAACACATTTGTTGTAAGATAGCCAGGTAACTGTGTTCTGAATTGTAATGCGTTCGAATTGCTGATAGAAAACTGGTACATACAAAGGAAATTAGTATAATGGGATTTTGAAATGGAAATATATTTAATAAAGTATCTTTTTTTCCAGGACCAAGGTCTTCAACTGCTTCTTGTCCGGAAAGTTTCCACCTTCCTGCGGCACCAACAGCTTCCTTGTATGGAATAGGGATTCTGGCAGCAAACACGTTAAGCATGGAGGGGATAGCGGATAAACCTTCCCCTAATGGGAACCCTTACGATATCAATGGCACTAACTTTATACCAGAAAAATTCATCAAGAAGATCATTTCGGTGAGACATTATGCTTATTGTTATTTCCTGGGGTTATGAAATTTTGTTTAAGCGTACTTAGCAATAATTCTATTATGTTTGCTAGGAATACTCCTTGAACAAGTTGATGGAATCGGAGTCAAGCCTTATTAGGCAAATTCAAGACCTGGACTCTGACATGCAGACACTGGTTTATGAAAACTACAACAAGTTCATTTTGGCCACGGACACTATTAGAAAAATGAAGACGGATTTTCGGGAGATGGAAGATAGAATGGCTTTGCTCTCTAAAAATATTGCGTTGATTACTGACAACTCTGCTCAAGTTTGTAGCAGCTTGAAGGTGAGCTAAATAAAAGATCTATTATAGAATTAACTTTAAATGTATTTCATATTTATTATTTATAATTATGTGATAATTTTGTAGGAAAAACGAGATAAAGTCAGTCGTTTGTCTGGTATCAATGATCTGTTGAAAAAGTTGAAATTCTTGTTTGAGCTTCCGAATAAGCTAAAACATTATTGTGAGGATAGCAACTATGAAGAAGTAAGACAACGTGAATTGAACTTGCTTAGAAGATTTTGTGTGTTTGTAAAGTAAATAATTCATTTTGCAGGCCGTCAAATGTTACTTGAATGGTGTACAATTCGTGAATGAATTTAAAAGATTTCCAAGTTTGGAGGCAATAAAAGGAGACTGTCAGCATATTATGAAAGGAATACGCGATGATTTATATAAGGATTTTGACGACGAAGAGGTAGTTTCCGAGAAGACTTAAATTTTGTGGTACTTTAAAGTCGTCTCAATATCTTCGTGTTCTAAACTCAACTCCCAATGTTTTTTACTAGAAATCTTCACAGGATTTAACTAGAAACGTGTCCTTACTTTTAAGTCTCGGAGAATCGTCTGGGGAATTGGGCAAACGACTCCTGGATAATGCTCTTCCTAAGCTTAACCAGAATCTGGAAAGCATTAAAATTGCTGACTCACCTAATGTATGACAAACGACAGTTTTTTAAAGTATTTGACATTTTTACGCAATTCATTTGGACTTTAACTTATGTATAGGTTCCTCTGGAAGAGTTTATGGAGCTCGGATGTGGGATTTTTCTCAGTAATTTGAGCCTAGTTATTGCCTCTTTTTCTCAGATTTTTATTCAAACAACAGAGTAAGTGTCGGAATTTTCTCCCTGGAATTACATGCCATAAATTTTCAATTTTGTTACTCAAGAAATTTATATTAAGCTAAATATATGATCTATTATTGTTTTTTGTAGGCTGGACGAGACTGTACGACTTGAATCCCAAGAAATGTTGAAAAATTTCACAGTGAATTTAATGAACGACTTTATGGGTATCATGGAGCATCGCTTAACATCAGAAGATGAGCTCAACAACATACAAGACGCAGAGCAAAGGGATGAGCTTATCAAGGCTTTGGATCGTTTATATCGCAGACTAATGGCAATGGGCACATTGATGCCAAACACCGATTTTGCAGTGTAAGTTTTAAAAATTGCATACGTTAATGAAATGTTTCAATTGTCTTAATGTTTAGTATTCTTTACAAACTAGGTGTGGTCTTGACTTAACATTCCGTGTTGCAAAAATGGACGCAGAATTGAGCCTTGAGCGAATAAAGACATCTTTTGAAAAAGCTGTGAAAGACTCTAGCCTGGAGCTCAGTTCTCATCCTGGATCATCCCAAGAAATCCTTGGATCGATTTTGGCCACCTTAGTTCTTCAAATGAAATCTAGTCTGAATAAATTACAAGAATTTTGCCGCGCGGACTTGCAATTTGCTCAAAATGCGGACTTCCGACAGAGAATGGCAGTGTTGAGTGTTAGGGAAGGACTAGTTGTTTCTGTCTTTAAGTACCTAGCTGACTTTGGGAGGAACCTGATTCAAGATGAGCAATACAGCAACCTAACCTGGCTACTATTGGCCAAGCTATATTTAGATATTGAGATTGGGACAGTGGAATACATGGTGAATTCTGTAGAAGCCGAGTTTGACATACGGCGAGAAAAGCGGAGTCAAATGTACAAACTTACTAGCGTTTCTTCTTTGACCCAAGCGCTGAACGAGACGGCAAAGGCACTGGTGAAGGAATTTGTGTCTTGCCAAGGAAATTACATTTCTGAGGTACAGTAGTTTAAGTTAGAACAAAAATTAATACTAGCTTTATTCAAAGTCCCGTATGAAAATTGTTGAATTGTTAAAACTTGGTGTAATATAGCTAATGAAATCGGCCGTTTTACGATATGACCTGATGGCCATCTCTCACGATCCAAAGGGACCAAGTCAACAAATGAAACAAGTTATTGAAGTACTGACAACTTTGGAAAAGCAGGTTGATTCAATTTTCCCCGATTCTGACTCGTCCTCATTTATGAAAAGCGAGAGGTCATCGGATTCATCAAGAAGATCTATTAGGTAAAAGCAACCGTTTAATGCATACGGACATTATAACTGTTAATAGATGGATAATTGGTTTTTAATTATTAAATTATACTTTTCTAGTACAAACGCGGGAAATAAAGGTCCAAATAGGCCGTCTTTATGGTCAAACTTTGATCCAAATATGGCAACCAATATTCAAAAGCTGTTTTCCGAAAAAGTTGAAATCTTTGGGAATGTCGAGCTTCACAAAAGTGATATCATGATGGCCATTGTTAAAATTGGTTTGAGGGTAAGACTTAGATTTTAGATTCGTCTTCATTAACCATAAAGGTAATTATATTTGATGTATAATTATTTTTAAATCTCTTTAATTAGGCACTTTTGGAATGCTTGCGACAAAAGACTCTGTGTAGTTATGGCTTACACCAAATTCAAGTTGATGTGCTTTACTTACAAATGTATCTGTGGCGATTTGTTAATAATGAAAGGTATACAAATGATAGATAAATCAATACTGTGTAAAACTATAACCCTATATGTTATAAATGATTATTTTTTCTGTACTTTCAGCTTTTTATACTCGTTGCTAGATGAAATTCTGGCGAGTTCCATTCAACGTTGTGTCAATCCGACCGTATTGGAAGCATCAGTTGTTGAATCTCTCGCGGAGAAATAAGTTTCTTGTAAATTTAAAAAAGATCTAAACTACGGGTATAGCAATTAATCTGAGAAGTGTGTAAATGTTGTAATATAAATTTGAATAGGGGTGCAACTTTCCTATAGTTTAAGTAAAATGAATGTAAGGCACGTTCCAAGTATTATTTCTAGTTTATTTTCGGTTACAGTCTTCAAAAAATAATTGTTCCATCCTCAATAGTGTTTGCATACGTAGAACAGGCCTTAAATAAACACGATTTCGTTGCCTAAAACTATTTTTGAATTTATCTGTAGCCTCGACCTAACTTATTTAAGCATCATAGATAGAGAATTTTCATCACGATTTTGTATTGGATGTACTTATGGAATTAAAATCATGTTTGCATAATTTATTGTTTCAAATGACTTACATTATACGTTCACATGAGTCATCATTCATCCCGGCTGGTAAGCTCTCAGCAGAAAATGTTTATTTTGTCACATGTAACATCTTAAGCAAGTTGTAATTCCAACGCTACATCTGTGTTGATAAGCTATAGCTAGGGATATCATTCTTGCACAGTTTTTACATATGAGATAAGATTATCAAATGATAAGACTATAATTCTTTCCAACTGGTTTTAAATGTCTGGCATTATCTGTGCAAAGTGCAAATTTCAATTTAGCCAAAGGTACCAAGTCAAAGTTTTCATTTCATATTACAGATATCAAAACGTCTGAATTGAATGGAATAAATACTCTCGTACCATTTACATTATTTACATACTATGAACTAGTATACGAACGAAATGCATTACAGAATTGAGAATTGTCTTCTGTTGATTTCAAACCTGACATGCTTTTATCTGTAAACTTTGAGACGGCAACTGTAACTCTGAAATATGAAGATTTTAAGCAAGCCCAAGTTATTAAGGAAGTTTGCAGCAGCATGCACGAGAAAGAGAGAATGCGAGAACAAATCGATCAATCCACGAACCCCAAGTATTCATATTCTTATGTCATATCCCCATCACATCATCATTGTAAATTCGTGGCTTATGAGAATTTTTAAATACCTAATTTTTTAGCTCTGCCACTTTGACTACTGTATTAAACCATCATATCATACTCCAACTTACTCTATTTCTGCATAGTATTATGTATTTAGCTTTTTCATGTGTTCTGCTGTTTCAGCCTGCAACACCACCAGCTCTGCTTCTGTCAGTCCACAAGTTTTTTTTGTGGATATATAATGAATGATGAATATTCAATCAGCGAAACACCTGTGGCATATGCGCTTCTGCTCCTACAGAAAAACGTTCTTTTTTCCTCTCTCTCTCTCTCTCTCTCCTCATCTTACTTCTCTGCTGGTATTATTACCGTAGTATCATGATGGAATGGCTTGTTAAATGTTTGTTATATATTCTTCTTCACCTTTTTCAGTAGTTTGTGCTTTTACTCTGTTTGCATCTGCACGTTTTTATCCTGCAGTACAATATCTGTACATAATACATAATATCTCTATGTAATTGTTCTTGCGGTTTTCATACTTGCTGCCATTCAATACAACGAGTACATTTAACATACTGAGACATTTGACTAGGGTAAAAATATAGATGTGTTTATTGTAAACCGTTTTGTTATTACTGTTTAAAAGAATACATAAAGTCACACGCCATATTATCACACACAAAAAGAACTGAATCATTTCATAAGAATAGCCTCACCACCACCAATTCACATCTTTATCATATAAGATCACCTTCAATACTTATCCATTTTTTGCCATCCTAATTATGCTTGCATCAGAGAAGGAGAGAGATCTCTTTTCTACAAGAGCAGTTATAAGTTACTCTATTTGTTTTTAAAAAACAGGTATGATATTTATACAAACGTTCTCATTAGCTGTTTCGTATCGGTATCGCACTATGAAATTAGGCACGCCTTCTTCCATTCATCACACCATCGTCGCCACAGCCTAATGTATTATGTACTTATCAGATCAGGGTATTTTGGTATCACCATCATCATCGCTTACCAATATTTATGCTGGTGGTGTGGTACCATTGTATAATGGTGCCATTCTCATTTTCAGGTAATTTTGATATTACAACACACATATACCTTTTAAGCATTACTAAAAAAAATAGCTCTCCAGCCAGTCATTTTTATACCTAGTTGGCTTACTTACTAATAATGATTATCCACTTGGTAAAACTAAAAAGCGATATTAAAACATCGTAACATTTATCCAATCTTATATCATGCTCTCCATAGTAAAATGCATGACGTCGTGACAAATCTATCTTATACATTTTTTATTTCATACATGCAATCCACGAATAGCATCCTTCATGTTATTATGCAAGTTCCGTTGCTACTTTTTCTGGAGAGGAATTACTATTACCGGAAAAAATAAAGAATTTTGTGGAGTTGAATCAGTCAGTCAGTCAGTTGCAAAGTAATAGCAAGTTTGTGGAGTTGTCCCAGAAAAACGTTCTTTTTTTGTTACTTTATATATTTATCCATCCATCTTGTTCCAATAGTGAGTTTTCATTCATTCGCTGCTCCGCTTTAAGTTGTGAATAAATACTCTGTAAATCACGAGTTTTGAAAATAAGTCTTCTTGGAAGTCCTCACGCTCAAGGCATGACTTTGGTAAGTACTTTCAGGGTTTTTGGAAAGAGATCCCATTAAAAAGCCACCTAAGGCCTCTGCACATGCGTACTTAACTATATAAATGACAGATCAATTAAGGGTGAGTTGTATTTTCAGTGTTGAAGAAAACATAAGGGCGAGGCCATATTGCCCCAATACGTTTGCAGAGGACACGTAAAGATAAATCCTGTTGCAATAGTTGACATTCATTTTACAGTTTTCTTTCACATTTGCAGAACACTGGATATGCGATGGTCACAGTGTCAAAAAAAGACCAAAAGCAGCGGATGTGATTCAGCTTGCGGATACAGCAGATATCATGTGGTTTGTGACCGTTCTAATGGGCATTGAATTTATTTGCTATTTGCTCATGAGTCCGTTCACAATCCAGAATATCTGTAACATGTCTTCAAATCCAGCAACCACCACCCTTCCCTTTGGCTTGGACAAGACTGTCTGGAGAATATAATGCAATGCAACGCACACATCATCATCAGTCTAATCAACCATCAAACCCTTTCGCGATCTCTGTCATAGTAGCACAATATCATTTGAACTTGTGGAGCTACTGCTGCGCTAGAGCATCCTTTTATATCTAAATAGAAGACATCATCCCAAAAAACGAACCGGTGGCTACTCTGGAGACACTAAGGACACAAGTGGCCATCCGCACAATGTAATGTAATACAATGCATTTTAAGTGGAACTTTTATGGACTGCTTCCTTTTCCTGATAAAATTCTGTCAACGTGATGTGTACCCAATCAAGAAATGATTTAAAGTTTTAAATAAATATCTTGACACACAAATTATCATTTGAGAGCTACGGAAGTTTAATCATTTAACTTGAGATCAAGTTTTACATAAATGATTTGTATAGACTATAAACATACATATTATGATGTACTTGATCATATCCATTCGGTTCCATAGTCAAAATTTTCCTTCCTTCCATTTCCTTGTTCATTTTATATTCATCTTCGGATTAGTTTTCACTCTTAGTAATTTACAACGTCATAAGTTGTCATCTACTTTTCCCACGCACATTAAGTCATCTTTACAAGCATCCCTCTTAAAACAAAGAGCATGTCACCAGCAACCTATTCATACACAATAACGTTTCATTTCTCCTCACCATGCACGATATATGTGCTTAATTATGCACTTTATATAGTATTGCCATTGCCATCAAAGACCATTCGATAACAATTTAGATAGGAGGCTCAAACCATATCAGAACAGACGATATGTGTAAGTCGTAGCCACAACAACTATGAAATAAGTAATAGCCCATCAATTAGATAATGATTACGATGATGTTTACAGTAAACAAATTTTACAAAGTCATCCTTTAAAACCAAAACAAATTAAGAGCCAAGTAACTGTTTCCATAATGCATAGAAACACATATTTATGTAAAATCTAGTGCAGTGGAATAAAAATAAAACGGTATTTCCACAATTTTACTCATTTTCACTTCTCAAAATATTAATGGGGTACATCCTCATCGAACATCTTTTGAGGGTAATAATTGCTTTATGATGAGGATGAAGGCATATTCTGTATATTAATAGTTTGGGCTCCCTGTTGATATGCTTTGGAAAAGTAATACGGTGCAGCTGCAAGCATTTAGGATGCAGCTTGTTGCATTGCATTATATGAAAAACGAAAAATGACTCATAATTCTTGTTGTGCTTAATCTAAGTTTACGAGTTACGAAATGTGTTGTACCTAAACAAGTTTTTTTTCAAGTCTCATCATAACTTCCCTACTTTCATTCAGAAGTCCAAATATATCCCAATAATCCCAAGTCAACCCCAGTAGACAATGTAGTACTTTTATGCATTAACTACTTTTCATCATTAAATATTCACTGCTAAGAAGACAGGGATGATCAGAAATGCATATAACATTTTGAGTTAATTGAAATAGCTTTGCTGTCCCATCTCAAGATGGTAATTTCGTATGTCGAAATTAATGAAGGGCCGTACAGGTATTTAGAGACAGGTATAATAAAATGACATCCCTGGATAAAATTGGCTCCCAGTGTGATTTGGCCATATTAAGTACCTTCAGCTTATCACCATCATCATCATCGTGCCAGTCATTAATTCTTGGACGAGAAAAATGGTAATTAGGCATAATATATGTCATCGAACTAGATGCCACTCTCTGGAAACGCTATATATTCAGAAGGAAAACTAGGAACTGTCTTATATTTACGAGAATTCGTAGGCAGAGTGTGTGAACGTGCTTACTTCCAATCGTTTCTCAGAAACGTTATTCTCAAAATGGAAATTTTTTCATTGGAATTTTTGTATTGTGAGCAAAGGTGAAATTTCTTACAAGTTTACACAGTTTTATGTTATTGCCCCCATTACACCATCCTGTCACACAATAGGAAATAAAAAAGGTAAAAAAGACATACCATAAAATATAATACTTTTGATTGACATTTTTAACCAAAGGAATGAAGAAGGTTTAGTTTTTTATAGAGCAACGATATAGATAGGGAGACTGAGGTGATTAAAAAATCATTTTTTTTTTCATTCCAGACATTTGCATACATACTTATTATTTAACCACACATCTTTTTTAACAGTCAGTCAACACAATGTGTGTGGGTAATATGCAAACACTGTGCTGAATATTCCTCCCTCATTTAGATCCCATTGATCCCAAAAATATTCAGTATTTACAATTCAGTATTAAAATCATCAGCTAATTCATATTGTGTTATACTGCTGCGTTATTATATTACATACATACATAATGTGTGCAATTATATATGTGTGTGGAGGTTATATCCGTGTCTTATTTGTATCTCCTATTTTTATAGTGGGGATTGATTTAATAAGCGATTAGGTATATCGTAACTGTTAGCATTTTATATACATATATATCCCCTTTACTTCTTTTAAACTGTTCTAGTTTTTTCTACATTTTGCCACATGCTTAAAGAACATTACGAACAGGATTCAGTATATATAGTTTGAATGAGAAATAATTTTATAAATATACAGAAACGTGTCACGTCAATATGTGTAGTCATCTTCAAACATTTTCTTTTTTGACAAAATGAGAATGCAAGAGTGGCGACAGACAGGCATCACTCATTCATTGTGTTTAATTCAAAATTCATACTTCTGGAGTTTGAAAATATAAATTACAATTTTTATGTTTTATGCGATTCCACTCATGTCTCCGATTATAATAATTTTCAAAAGCTTATATAATCTGATCATTTTATGGAAAACAAAAGGGGAAAGGAAAAAAAATTAGATAAAAATGTGCCACTCAGTCTAGTCAGTCTATGTGAGAGAAATATATGAGGGAATTAATTTGTGTCAATGCTTAATGCTTAGCAAGCATTTTTTAAATTATTGAAGATTGAAGATATGAAGGTGGAATAAGTTTGAGATCGTTGAATTTTCACCACATAAACACATTGTCATTCATGATGGTATTTCATAGAAAAGTTTATTTTATAAGCTGTGAACCATTATATGATATATATGGTAATAGTAGGTATATAAATGAATGGGGAATTTTTTGTAGTTAGTTAATTTGTCTATGTTTGTTTAGCTTGCCTGCCTTCCTATTTAGTATAGCCATTTTTTACCTAAGTTGCTCTCACAAACACTTGATAAAACATACGCGGTTTTCAAACATGTCTGCTGCTGATAGTGATGATGAGAAATGGTCGAGATGAGTTATGTTAGGATTGTACATAGTACTACAGGAATAAGTAACAAAAACATGGAAAATATGGTATTCTCATCGTCACCATCATTGTTCCTTTGCAATATTGTTACATGCAGTCAGTACAGATGAAGAGCATTAAATAGGTCCATTTACGCAGGTTTTATTTGGTAGGGTGAATGATACCAGAAAAGAAGCGTGCAAAAAACGAGCCACTTTAATAACTCATTCAAAGTGAAGAACGGATTTTTGTGAGAAGGGGAAAAAAGCTCATGAACAAAATGTTATGAAAAGGTGGATATTTGAGATGAAATGCAGGTAGAAAAAATGACATTAATGTGGTAATGCACGTTTTGGAGGAAGGAGGTACGTTAGTAGAGACTCCACGCAGGTGTTTGCCTAATCACAATGATATAGTGTGTGCACCATTTGGACAAAATCGTTTACTTGGTGTTTGGGTATTTGTAGAGATATAATTACAGGTAAATGAGATTTGTTCGCATTTTCACTCACAGGAACAATAAGACGTCCCACCAAATTGATTTTATAAGATCTGGATCATGGTGAGTTACTCAGTAAAGCGTGTCAGTGAGAGTATGGCGTATAAACTATTTAAAATTAAGCAACATAAAAAACATAAGCAACTTTGGTCTTCAAAGTAATATAATATTGTCTCCATGTAAAGTTTTATCAATTTAACTTAAACGTTATGTTTATATTTTTACCGGTGAAAGTAATAATTTTATGGGGATGGAGAAAGTAGTTTTTTATTTGTTAAACTAATATGCTTTTTGTTTCAAACAAATCTTACATTTCTCTTGTCAAAATGTACAAGTTTTAGAAATATAATATTTTGGCTGTAATAAAACTGAGATTGAGAATGATTGAAGAGCAGTATGGATTCAGAATGGCTTGATGGAGTCTTTGTTGCATTCCATGAATTCACGCGATGTGTAAGTTTTTGTGAATGAAGTCATACTGTATTGATACATACACAAGTATTTCTATGAAACATTGGTTTTTAACAAAATTTCCGTAAAACATTTATTCTGAAAAAAATACAAGATGTTGCGTTTTATTTTATATTTGGGGATAAGCTACTCGCTGTACTACATTTAATAATGACTTTCATAAAATTCAGAATGGAAGACTGCCTTGTTAGCTATGAATTTTTGGCTAATCTTGCGTATGGTAGACATCTTTTCGGTTAACTTTATGTAATCAATATTAAAGCAATTGCGGGTCGTAGTTGAAGTCAGTAAGTCGGCAAAAATGCCGGTAGTGAATGGTGATAACATGGTAAAAACCTAATTGTGTTTAATAAAATTTTGGAAAGACATGTAGACTTGTTTTTTTCCGTTACAGTTAAATCAAAATACAAACTGGAGGACTTGTCTATCTTAGGCATTGACCAAATTCTGTTCATCAACTTCAATCAAAGTCAGCATGGCTAAGTAGTAGCGCCGCAGGTGACAGTTAATTTTTGCATATTATATGCAATGCTACCCACCCGCGTTCTACTGCTTAACAATGAGGGCTTTTGACAATCATCAGTGAAAACAGAAGCCTTTGGTAAATGGAATGATGGATGTAAAATGGATGAATGAATGGATGAATGAATGGATGAATGACCCTTTCTGGGTGCTTTCTCTCCTCTCCTCTGGACAAGATCCGTGTGTGATCTGTCTTCCTAAAGTGGACGTGGAGTGGACAAGTACATTTCATACATAAATCGCTGATGAGATACTATTCAGTTCAGTTATTTATATTCATAAACGTGATTGTTTGAGAGTAAGTAAAATCGATTTGCAACGCTAACAAACTTATGATGTTATTTGTGATTTAGATTTAAATGTCAAAGAATGTTAATTAATGAAGGAATAAAATACTCGCTTTAATTATCGTGGTTTCTTAAACTTATACAAAAATTGTAATACAACTGCATTTTTATTCTCCATGTAATGGCGATCCATCAGTTTTTCTTAAATATTTTCCACATTATATAAAATTTTTTTATACATACACATCAAACATGAAATTTAAAGAAAATGCATGAATTATTTTGTCGGATGCAAATTAACATATAATAACATGCATGGTTTACTCTTATCAAATGCGCCAGCATGTTATGTACTCTTGTATATATTGAGATCTGTACGCCGGCTTACACCTCCAAATCTATATATACATATTTTACTCATTGTAGTCTGTAGTGCATCAAGCATTTGTATATTTTAACAATACAAGTCTTATGGAATTTATGAAATTTGATTAACTTTAAAATAACAACCCTAAAATGATGTTTCTTTCAGCCAAAAAGTACAAAAGAGCTGTCTAACTCCGCAGCATTGGTTTCAAACTTGGTCCTTCCTGACCTGATGCCAGAATGTAACGTTCGAATGTTTTGAGCAATCTTGGCAGCCATCCGCGAAGTTGGCCTTTGTGGTTGAAAAACGAGTAAGGATATATTTGGAGGAATATCCACAAAGTCGAAAAAATCTTTATCTGTAACATCGACATTGATGAAATAAATCTCTGTGACAGATCTCTGGAATTTCTTAAGCAGCCTTTTAAACGGTACGCGGTTTGGAACACCTAATGCAATTCCTTGTACCACCAATCGTCCTAAACTAGGATAATAATTCATAGCAAGAGATGCAATGAACTGGGTACAGTAACTAGGAGAATTTTGTGGTGATGAGGATTCTTCCAATTTTAAAGACTTCAGTTTCCCTAACATTACACTTTTTGGGATAGATTGACTATCGGATAATAACCCACCCTCCATCCCACACATGTCCCCACCGATAACCTCTAACTGCTCTAGATTTGGAGTTTGATTAACAAACTGTTGCACATTTTCTGGAAAAGGGTGGTGTGATATTGTTAGTAAAGCAACTCTCTCCCCACAGTCCATAGTACAGCCATCCATTTCATACGGGTCCAGTATATTTATAACAACATGATTCTTGTAGTATTTATCACAAATCTTTACAAGTTTGTTTTGTTCAGAGAATTCACTCCGACGTTCAAATTTAATTTTTTGCACTGTTATATCTGGCATTTTACGACTTGCAGTTGGTTTTCTCACACGAACCCCTGTCTTAGTAGATGTGACAGGTGCAGTAGTCTCAGTAGCATTCAATGTTAATTCTGTTGAGAAGTGAGGTTGACTTGGCAATGGAGTTGTGTTGGGATAATTAGTTTTACTGCTTTCACCCCAGCTAACGGTTTGGTACAACCCAGCAAGAGTAGAATAATTTGTATTTATCCTGTCGGTATAATTCTCATTTTCAAAAGTACTTAAAATTTTTGACTTTTTTGTTGAGCTTGTTTCTAGATCAGTAGAGATGAGTAAGCTGGAATTTGGGATCACGGCCATATCATTATCTGACTGTATAGGTTTAGCAGTGGTTGGGTTAGTGCTGCTCTCAAAATTGGCAAAGTCGTTTGTCTCCTTGTTTCTTTCGACTAGAGATTTTGGAACAAGCATGTAGATAAGAAGGATAAGAGCAGCAACGAATAATAATGTCCTGCATATTACTTTCACTTTAGTCATTTTAGAACATTGCTGTTTTGGATTTTCCTTCCGATTGCTGACACATGTGGGAGGATCAGGTCCGCTGGATCCTATTTCCAAAATAGTATCACCGTCCTTTTTTAAACCGGCAGTTAAGCTCTGATTAATTTGTTGAGTATTTTTTGAGCTTGACTCGTTCTGGTTGGTATCAAGAAGACTGCAGTTTTCTGAATGTTGCCGAAGGCCATTGTGCTGTAAGGATATTTTTGGGTGTCCACTGGGTGCTTCTAGCTCGATGCATTGATCCTCAGGCTTGTAAGTTGCAATGGTAATGAATCCAACATAATTTGTTCCAGAACCTTGAGTACGGACAAGCTGTGTGATTTCATGGTTTGCCTCTATAATTGTTAAGCCCTTGTCTTTAAAAATTTTACGGAAGTGATCACGGTATCGGTCAATACCCGTCAAATTACAAAACAAAGCCAAACAATGTGGAACCTGAGGACCCCTTTAATTAAAAAAAGAAGAAGATAAAAGTTAGATGATTCATCCAAACAAACATATAGTGACACTCAATCAATATAGCTTACCTTCTACTGATCAAACTCAATAGGCTTAAACACCACTCTTCTTCGTTTCCCTGAGAGTTCAAAGGGGATTCAGGATCAATCATCTTGCGTAGCTCACAGTCTTCAAAAACTTTATATGGACAATGAAGAGCAAGAAGCTGTGATGCCAACTTCATGTTGCAAACCCGTGCCGTGCAAATACTCAATATTTCCAAATGACAACTTATTAAAACCTCTTTTGAAATTGATTCCATGCGCATATCTTGTGACTGTGTTCCATTATATAAAAACATGTACCAATTTTCCGAATTCACAGTTAAACTGGCCATGGAAGACTGCCTTGTTAGCTATGAATTTTTGGCTAATCTTGCCACTTTTCCGAAACGATAAAAGTATTGAAGGAGTGTTTTAAGGATACCATTACCATGCCATGATCCCTCCCATAAATTTATCTATACTTTGTAATGCCAAATAGAGGCAGACAGCTCGGGGAACAAGGAAAAGCGTTTTAAATTCATATGTTTAAAGAGGGATTGGGAGTAACAAATCATCTCAAATGCCGCTATAATCTAACGCTAACGTTCTAAAAATCACGTGTGATCAAAATCCCAATACTATTAAGTGAAATTAGGGTAATTACCCACACTCCACAGCTTTTAGAATGCAACTGCGTAATAAAAATTTTTATGACTGTGAATACGTTTTTGATTTGTTTACAATATAAAATAAACAGTTTGTTTAATAAACAGCAGATGCAGATATCTTATCAGTTCCCAAACTTATCTGTTATGCATTTTTGTTTGTATTCGATGTGGGGTAGTGTATCGGGTATACATGACCTCAGCCAATGACCCCAGACCCTACCCTCCCTCTCGAGTTAATTTTAATTTTCCAGAATTATAAACATTTTCAAATCCTTCCGTCTAGTCCCAGCATTTTACAATTTGGCAATGTTTCAATTATTTCTTCAGTAAATAAGTTTAGCTCTGAAAATGACAGTATTTACTCGTGTTTCATACATACATACCTACATGGCTTTGCACAAAATATAAAATGTGATAGTCAACGTCAGCATCACATCTTATCGACAAGTGCACAGTGCAAATTGTTTATAAAAATGTAGTAAATTTTGTTACATACAACACATTTTTATCATAAAACTTGGACCATGCTACCAATTAATTTAATGCAACTTCCTTTGCTGCGTTTTTCCAACAAAGAATCCTTTTTAAAAGGAAGGATGTTATAGACACTCGTGCCATTAATGCAATGATTGTCCTAATGCATGCACACACAATGCCAATAATTAAGTGATGATGGTTGTTCAGAACGTATGCCCTTTAAAATTTCTAAGCTATGCAAAGTAACATAGTATTGCTCCTCTGCTTTTCCTCCAATTTTCTTCATCTCCCTTTCAATATTGCATGCATCTCTGTGTTCTTTCCATGATGTCCACTCATCTTCATTATCGCCAACAAATCTTCTCATCATCTCCTCTCAATCCTCAACTTGAAAGCTTACACACATATATTCCCCTCACATAATAAAACTTATACGTATTCATATATGAGACTATTTATAAGCATATGCACCAAATAAAGCCAATAAATAAGCGAAACCAGAGACAGTAGTGGAAAAAATTGTGCTAGCGTTATGCCACCACTTAATCATTTCATAGAGATCAATTGAAAAGGCAAAGAGGAGTACCAAAAGACAGGAGAGACAAAAAATGCATGAAAAAAGGAAGCCTGAGATTTAGAAAAAAGCAACCCCATCACCGCACCACCACTTGTGATTTGTGAAAGCTCGTGTCTTTTTTATTGCCACACAACATCAGTCCAGTAGCCCAAGTACACAATTATGCCATTCAAAGGGAGAGAGAGAGAGAGAGAGAGAGAGATGATGTTACAAAAGGAAGAAGAAAAAATGTGAAATAGCCATAACAGTGCACACAACACGCATTAGTTAAGGCTCATAGTTCATATACAGCACTTGGAATAATGAAAAAAGAATGCAATGGTTATATTAACTTGACTGATGCTACTGCTTTAAACTGAGCAAAAAAAAATCTCCTCCAACTCATTTATTAATCATCATTTTAATCTTTCAATGACGACTTCAACGTCACCATGTCTGCACAACCGACCCAGACCCTCTCATCGTCTTGTTTTACATACAGAAACGTTTTCTCTACATAAATTGAATGTCCACCCATGTTAAATGGACGCCAAGTTGCTAGCATCGTGTCCCCCATGTTATACAAAGCTTTTGGAGATTTGATGGGGCTTTTGCATGAGAGCCACCACGACTACTAACATGACCGTTACATCCATTAGAAGATGTTCTATGTTACACAATGTACTATGCAATATTATTCATCATTATAGCGAATTAAGGATCACATCCTGCTCTCGACACTTTTTATTATTTTTCTCAACTCCCATAAAATATTTTCCCTTCTCCAGTCCACTCTTCATTTTCTCTCAGTTCATCAGTGACAACCGACCTCGCAGCAAAGACGGAGCCGAGTCAAAAAATTAGACAAAGAATTTTTCATTTCGTCAAATGTGTGTTGAAAATACTAAGAAAATCTTGCAGTGATTGCATAAGAATAAAAGTAAAGTAAAAAGTAACTCTATGTGTATAACAAAGATTTAAAAAAGTCATGAAGGCGATTTAGTGAAAGTACCTTATTAAGTATTTTTAAGCTTAATCCAGGGATTTTCTGTGATAAATACACATGCGACACAAGAGGGATTAAAGGATTTACATAAATTCTAAATCTATTTCTTCTCCTTGGCTATTTTCATCAATATGGAGTACCGGTAAGGGGAAAAAGACGGGAGGGGTGAAGGTGGATTAAAAAACCCACGCCGAATGTCTCTGGGTTACAGACGTTTCACGTTATGAAGATAAAAATCCCTATTTCGTTCCTAAGTACTAGTGCCGCAGGAGATTGGTAATTTTTGTCACAGCTCCTGCTGCTCCAGTGCTTATCAATGGAAAGGGTAATACACCGAAATCATAAATACTACTCTGCGCTCTACCTCTCTGGTTCCATATATCATTGGGTGAAGTCTGAAGACTACCACATCGCCAGAAGAAATTGTCTTGTGGAGAAAGGTGAATTTGATATGTTGTTGTACATTATTGGTTTGTAATTCTTTGTTCTGTACATATCTGGAAATTGTGAAGAATGTTTCTGAAGAGAGGCCAATTTAAGTAAATTGAGGAGGAAAAAGGATGGATCTCTATAGATTTGGTGAGGGAAATTAGAGAAATTGAAATTCATTAGTGTATATGCGAGTGGAAAATGGGTCTTGCAAGCAAGAATATGAGAGCAAAGTGAAGTGCTTTTTAGCTCCATTTATTTCATACATGGCTGCAAGTGTAGATTAGTAATAATAAACGTCCTTGGAAACGAATCAGCAAGAATTGCTTTGATACATTAGGCTATTTCAACAGGCGTCTCCGTTGGGGTGCGGCTTTGCATGGGCATGTGTTACTCTGGAATAGCAATTGTATATTAAGCATACTCTTTTCACCAAAATATTTCGTTCAATGAACGGTCTCTCTAGGTTGTGCATATCTATTTTGATGTAGAACTTATAAAAGTGTCCTTTCAAAATCCTTATGGCAAAAAGTAAGCATTTGATTCTTTAATGTAATTAAATAACTTGCAGGAATGTTCAGTTATTTTAAAGTATTTTATTTAAATTGTAGAAACCATCCTAAAACATGGCTTACAGCTCTATAAAATAATTAATGTTATTATCTTATTAGTTGTATTATAGTATGCATCATACAAACTAATCAACAGTCAGCGGATGATGTTCAAAATTACCAAAATTTTTAACATATACTTATAACAATGTAGGTAGCTTTCTTGAAGCATCTCAAGAAGGTATTTTTATCGCCTAACCAATCGCACCGTAACAATTTTTCTCAAATTTCTCGTTTCAATTAATATATAAAGCTTCAGCAGAAGGCAATAATTTCACACAAACTGTCAACAGGCATAAAATATCAAGTTAATAATAATTATAAGTATTAGGAATATTTACAACCATGTTGACATTAATCAACGAAGATACAAGAATTTACATACATTGAAAACTCAAATGTACAAATTTATATAATGTTATACCCCACACTTGTCACGACTTTGAATTTTTTAGCAAAAGTTTTAAAATTGTTTTAAGCCCAATACAATATGAAAAAGTTTAATATTTCAAGTATAAATGGTTCATAAAAGATCTACAAGCTACAATTTTTTATCAGCTTATATTAATAGTATTAAGTCAGTTCATCAGACTGGCAGAGCTTGTGTTTTTTATTATCGTTGCACAAGTATAAAGTATGGCTTCAAGCGTAGGAGTTGTTACTTGAATTTAATTTTCTTTGTATTGATCTTTACACAACTTATGTTTCATTGAAAATTGGTAACCAGTAATACATTGTGTATATTTCGTTTGACTTGCTGAAAAAACAAACCTGCTCAATAAATTAATTGAAATGTTTAAAATTCATTTACAAGTTATAAAGCATCAGTTATATATTCAGCATTATTAAATGATTTTTATTTGATTACTGCTGTCACATTTGTTAAATATTAAAAATTAAAATTGCGTTCAGCGCTTTTACGCCGAGAGACTTCAATGAGTCTCTCTGTTGTCAAAATCTTAACAAAAAAATGATTTAAAACTTGAAAAAATACGTAACATTTATAAATATTTATAACTATTTCTACCTAGAAGACTACAAATTTGATCGTATAACTACATAAAAATGACTACAAACTTCCCAAAACATGGCAACCTTTTAGGAAACTGAAAAAACCTTCCTTAAAAATGAATTGATTTTAAGTAACAATTCAAGAGAAATATTTTAAAAACACATGTGGTCTCTATTTCTTTTCTAATACTCTTTCCCAGTTAATGTGTAGAGTAGTAAAGAGACAGTAAAAGAGGCTTTGGCAATTCTATCATTAGATCCTTTTCTCAATTCGAACAGTTCTGTCCTTTTTCACTTTTTCAACTGAAGAACGTTGTAAAGATACACAACTATAAAACGATTTATCACACTATAAAACGCTGTAAATTTTTCCTGCACACTAGTAAGTGTCATTGTGCTGTTGGGGTCCCCCTGATTATTTTTTACAGGTTTAGGCGGAATGGGTAGTTGTTAACTTGTCAAAAGTAGAGGAAACGTCGTATTTCCGCGGTGTTCCGGATTGATCGTTAATTTGGTAGTATTGTTAATTGTTGTTGGAAACGATCCAGCCTTAAAATTATGTATCTGTTGGAATCCTCATCCTCCTTGCAACGCAGATGTCTCATTGTTCCCATTTTTGCTAAATAGTTTTATATCTTTACAACGTCCCTCTTAAATATATGCATTGATCGTACCCCTTAAAAACTATTATTCTATTAATTATTATCATTAGTGTTTGGATTGTCTTTGGAAGGGTTGATAAAACTGCAACACCAAGGGTTCTTGGTATCGTTAATAACTTTAAATGGAACCATATAAATAATGCTTATTTGTACGATGACATTTGTTTTTGTCATAATCGTAAAAAAGTCAATTTTCTATAAAGCATTGATGGTTTTTAGCTGCCAATGGCAACATTCGACACAAAGATCGGTATGAGGATGGAAAAGTTGATCCCCAAGAAAATTCCTGTGATAAGGAAGGCTGCACCGAACATGCCAGCAATCGGAGCGTATTCACTTTCAACCGTCCTATAAAAATATTTATAAATTCCATTTAGGCAAGGAAATATACTATTACAGAGAGTCAATGAATTCTTAAGTTTGTTTTACCTTGGACAGTATATCATTGCTAAGGAGCTGAAATAGCCACTGGTCAATCCCATCAAAATAGCTCCAGCCCAGTATACCCCGTCATCGAACGCAAAGCTTGGGAAGAAAACTCGGGTGATTTCACGGGGTTGGTAGTTGCAGAACATGAAGAAAGGAATAAACAAGATACGGAGCATTACTGGAATCCACAGATACTTAGGTCCTGGCTGCAAATTTTAGTAGTGAAGGCAATTGTTAAGGTTGTAAAAGGCTATATGTATGCATGGAATTTGTATTTATATTACACTTACCCATTGAAAAAGACTTGGTATCATGTTTCCAAGCATGGCGAAAAAGTTGAATGTCAGGAAGCATGTTACTGCTACAAAGTACTTTTCTGGGATGAAGAAGTCTTTGTCGACCATCTTTACATCTGCAAGTAAAACAATAAATTTATTTATAGCATATAACCAATTTAAATAACCTTTATTTTAAAAAACACAATTTTAATATTTACCTGAATGAACAGCAGGGAAGACTGCGAGTGTAACGAAGAACACCATAAAAACGTTGAAACATTGTGGAAAGCATTTCCTTAAGATTTGTAAGTACGGGGTGCGCTGAGAGACGCCTCGTCTACCAGCTTGTCTTTTGTTCTCTAGCTCCCGAGCACTCATCATTTCATGGTACCGGTAAAATTTCTGTAAGAAGTAAGAATTTCTGTATTTAGTTATTTATTATTATGCAAAACTATTGGCGCTCATTGACTCACAACAAAATGCTTTGCCTTACGGTAAGGGGGAGTGCAAAGTATGTGTCAAAACATGTCAATAACACAAACAAGGCGGTAATGAAGTAGTAAATGGCAGCAGTTCTTTCTGACGGAGCCATGGCAATCGAGATCAAGTTGATGATTGATGTAAAAGTTCCAGAAATATTCTACAAAAACAGTTCAAGGTATAATAGTTTAATTTTTAAGTGTCATATTTACCTTTTACCAATTAATAAAAAATAGAAAAAAGCTTTGATGTAATATTTATATACACAATAATAAGCCACGCAAAAATGTTCTTACTGAGCCCAACACTACAGCCCCAGTGTAGTCTAACTTTGCTGCAATTCCGTACACAGAATTTTGATATATTCCTCCAGCCACTGTAAATTTGCAAAATCAATAACAATGTATACTAAACTGTACCACAATTGTAAACTGATTTGTACAAATTTCCGTAATTTTATCATATACTCACTGTTGATAACCACGACGGAAGCTATTGTCAACCAAAAGAACGCTCCAGGCCATGCAGATGTGTCCAACATGGCAAGAACAACGGTAAAAATGAATAGAACCACTTCAATGACAATGGTCCAAACAATTCTCGTCTTAAGACTTCCACTGCACAACAAAAACAAAGACAATAGTTAAAATTCAGCTATTCAGTTACTATACTTTAAAACAATCCACACTTTACTTACAAATAAAGAAAAAATATTAACTGTAACACACTTGTCTACAAACAGGAATAAATACAAAATTCATAGAAATATCTACCAAGTTTCAAATTTCCAATAACCAACCTATCTTGAGGCACTTTAACCAAAGGCCGCAATTTCTTGTTAACATTGTACTTTGCAATATTCTCAACATTCTCCGTTTCCTCAACAACCTCAATCCCCTCTGTATCTGTCTTACGCAAAAGTGGCATCGCAAAATCAGACAGTTTCTTTGAAAGATTGGGAGAGTAATAGCAAATTGATGAAAAGTCATCAATTGACGCTAACGGAGCTCTTCTCTCTCTCTCCGCCATTGTTTCAGAATACTCGTGGCAGACAACAAGGTTAATACTATATATTCTTCACAATACTTCTTTATACAATACACACCCCAAACAAACCAAACTATCTTACATCATGCATTGTTTTCAAAAACTCTACACTAATTTGGCATTGGCAACGAAATACTTTCACCAACACTTTCCATTAACACCAAATTTCCTTCTAATTTCCGATTTCTCTCTAACCATTTCACTTCACATCCCAATGTTCATTAAACTTTCTCTCTCTTCGCTACTTTCACAATGCTACGCATGTAATTTTTTTTCATTTCCCTTTCCATCCTTTGCTTTTATCATATTACGCAACTTGCATCTCTCGCATCCCCACCTACACACACCAAACCTAACAAGCCTTTCCAACTGTTCGATAAATGACCCGTAATGGTCTAATGATTTCACTGACATTTCCACAAAATTTGTCAATTACATGATGATCATCATCCTTTTGACAGTAGCTCTTGTACATTCTTATGCCTGTCGTGATACATTCCATCAAATAGGATGACATATCAAAACTATACCTATGTAGCTCCTCTATATTTCACGCAACATTGACTTTGACTACTAATGCCTTATGAATATCCACTTCGCACAACCACCTCTTAAATCGTGTCGTATGCAACTTCATATACATACGTACTCAAAACTGTCTTGCGTGTGATTTCCGGGAATAGCAAGTTTGCACATCAGAAGAGGAACAACAACCGAGAAAAATATTTAATAAAAAAATACTCATTTTATATGGGAAAAGGTATGCGTATTTTTATTGTCTTTCTTTGGCATATTTTCTTTTGCTGGATACCAATAATGCCAAAACGCGACTAAAACTTGCTTTTTTCATGATGTATTGACAATAACATTACAAAATACACACATCTGTCCCTATATTATGTATCATAACATGAAAAACAGAGACTACAGTATAGAGAGAAAGGACATGAAAGAAATAGATCGATAAACCGGTGAAATAAGAACCACCACCAAGACCGTCGTCATCATCATCATCTTCATATTCAACCCTCTTCGTCCTCTCCCCAACCATTACAACCAAATAGGCCAGGCTGAGACTTTATGAAAAAATACTACCACTCTGTATATATTGTATATCTGATCTGATAATAGGATATGGAGTCTCTGAAAAAACATGGAGAGCAAATAGCCTGTTTTTTTCCACAATTCAATATTCCTTTCTCTTTTGCCTTTTCAGGATACACATATTTTTTTATGCTGGTTGACATTTATTATGTATGTGATCCCAAAAAATAATCCGTACATGGCATTCCACTTTTTTTGTATTATATTGCTTTACATGAAAAACTAACCTGGAAATAAAAATACTACTCTGTTTCTGTACAAACACAAATCTTCTACTACTCCTATGTATTTAGGCAACTAGTCAAAGCTAAGCAAATAAAAAAGTCACAGAGGATCTAAAGAATCAAAATTGAATGACAAAAAGCGTTATAAGACCCCCACATTCAAAGAAAATACTGCGGTTTGCTTGCATCGCACGTTTTCCTAAGAATAAACCGTATCCTTAAAAAAAGTATAAAACTCACAGGGAGCTTCTTGGAAGAATGTATCATTCTCCATTGTAAAATACCCTTTACTCATTCTTTCCGTTAAACACGCACACAAAAGTGAGTAAGAGTCATACACCACCGCTACTGTGTGCATGTTTTTCCTCATGGGTTGTCATCGTTACCATGATTTAATTAAAGGGTTAATCTTCTTCTAAATTAAAAAATCATTCCTACATAAAAACCCCATACTAAGATTTTCTACAAGAAAAGACACACAATCCTACCCAAACTGTCATAAAGAATCTTCAGACAGAAAATTGCATAGTGGAAACCATCCTATAGATTTCTACCTAGCAAATGCACTCTTTCATTCATTCATGCACCCAAAAGGAACACTTATACAGAAAATGCACCTAAAACTTGGAAAGGGCAGCCGTACGCAAAGTACAATTTCCTACTTGTGGAAGTCACTCTGCCGCCGCTTGTATCAAGTACTGTTGCACCACACAAGCCCATTTACTGTGTGTGTGTGTGTGACATGTACCAAAACTTACATACAACTTCCTTCCTTCCATTCTACCAGTACATTTATAAGTATAAAAAGCAATATTCTCCGTGCAAATAGCCTATTTACACACACCATGTATTCCTATTTTACACAGGGATCCCCTTAATCCTTACAAAAGAAGAAGCCGCTAAGGAACATAGACAGAGACATGCACATAGCATGCATGGCATAAGCCTCTTCGTAAGTATTTTTTATATAAGGATGAGAGTCATTTTTTATTGTGAAAGTTTATTTTAAGGAAATTGTTATGATAAAAAAAGTGAATTAATGTAAATTTTGTTAGGATATTTAAGTTTACCTGTCGTCTGGTGGATGTGATATATTTCCAAGGCTACTTCGAATGTCTCCAGCATTGTTTAGAGTGTCTTCATATCCTGGCGTCAGTCTTACAGGGCCTGTGTTGGCCGAACCGGCAGCAGTTATTTGGGGTGAGGTACTACCGGCAACCCCACCTCCCAAAAATGGTTCCTTTTCCCCCTCCGCCTCCGCATCTTTGGGTCTATTGTCTTCTGCAGGGATATAAAAAAGAGAGAGGGTGAGAACATTGTAAACACGTGATTAAAGTATTTTGATTTAATTGAGAGGCTTATGTGCATTTAGAGGATAGGCTTGGGGTATTATGTGAGCTCAGTGTAAAAAATTGTACTTACTCCAAGACGGAGACTCCATTCTTGGCCTGTAGGAACCTTCAACTGACTTCATTTTTATGGCTGCCTAACCTGAAAAACATGGAATGGAGAGGAGGTTATAATATGGTTAGCGAGAAGAAAAAAACGGAATAGAGCGCTTATGTCGACTGCTCACTGGCTTGTCGCAGAAGAGTACATATGTTTATGTGTGCGTTCACTCTCTGGACAAATCTCTACTTTCTGGGTATAAAACAAGGCAATACTGAGAGTTCCAGTGGAAGATAGGGGTGGGCGTTGAGGCAGTGAGTAATGGATGCACTGTTGGCAATTCTGATATTCAACTAGAATTCCTATGCAGTTTTTTTTATAAGACATGATAACGTCTGTAATTTTATACACTGTTTGAGTGGTTTTTGAGACTGGAGGTTTAAAAGGCTTTTAGAAATGTAAAATATTGTATAGATTGTCGGGAACTTGACACTGTCATAAATGGTGTCGTATATATATGTCTATAATATGACATTGTGAGGGTATTAAATACTTGTAGAATTGCAATAATGTCATTGAAATACGGAATGCAGTTGTTTGTGTAGCATAGCCATTCATACTAAACCATTATCACTGACATAAGAATTCGTTTTTAGAATAGGAACGATATAAGGAAAGCTCCTACGTACACCTGTGGAACCCCTGCAAGGGTCAATGAGCCCTTGAGTTCTTCCACCTACGCACACCTCTACAACTGCGCTGGAAATTGTATTCCAACAAGATGCTAGCCTATACAAATACACATTTCCAAGCCCAAGTGTTTATCTGCATTGAAGCAAAAGAGGTGAGGAATAAAACACGTGGAAAATTTCGTTTCCCTTTTATTACAGACGCTGTCACTTACCCTTACTGCTATGAAAACACTAAACCGTATTGTCTTCAAAGACAAACTTTGTTCCCCTTAAAATATCTCCAGAACGCAGTTTTTCAGATCTCACAGAAACATTCAAAGTTGAACCTGAACTGATTTATAAAAAACGGAATATATTGTACGTTGCATTTTTTTGGTCCAGACTTCTCCACAAATAAAAGACAACTTGTGTGCACAGTTAGGAGCACACATACTAAGCCAAATACAAAGACGACTCAGGATTTTTGGTGTGCGGATGATAATAAGATTCTTTTTTTATTTTATTTTTCCTACTGACTACTCTTATTATAACGCACACACATGTTAGTTACATCATCACATCATGATATTCATCCTATGAAATTTACCATGGTCTTAAATGCTGGGCACATAATATACTATTGTGTATATAATTTTATACATGTATACATTAATGGAAATATGGTGGCATGAATGGTCGTCGGAACACTTGGAATGTGCTTGGTTTTTTTTCTTACAGTTTGAAAAGCAGATTAGAGAGGCAGAAGAAAAGGAATAAAATATGTTATATATATTATGGTTCTCTCTATTTTTCCTGTATTTTTACAACTCTTACTATGTATACGAACCACACAGCACTTATCATCGCATCTCCTCAGGTCTTAACCATATTTTCCTGTCTTATTCTCGCGTATGTACCTCAAAACTCTCCTCCCTACATGCATACATTACATAATAAGACGAGCGCAGAGGTAACAGCCCATGATGTGAAGATAATTCGATGGAATAAGAAGAAAACCGTACGGATGGATTCAAATTGTGTAAAGGAAACAGGCACTCACTCTTATGTACACATGGGATGGAAGGGAGAAGTCAGAAGATGAAATAATAATACCTGTTCACCCCAGGAGCATACGTAAGCATAAGTATGCAACATCATGATCATTTCTTGTATTATCATGGCAAATGTTGTAAGATAAGCTAACACACATTTTCTTTTACTTGTTCCATGCATAATCGGTATATTATGTGCTTATGGCTTCTATTCGTATATTTAGAAGAGAACAAGTTGTGTACAAGAATCACTCTCGTCTTCTTAACTCATACTCATACGCACTACAAGATTATGCCAAATGGAATATATAGAAGTCACAATTGCTCAAAGAGAACTACACGAAATGAAAAGGAGATTTTTGAATGTGTGGAAAGTGTGGATGAGATGCATTATGCATGTAAAAGACCCGATAGAGATGGGATGGTAAAAAGCACACGTATTTCTTCTATACTGCACTATCGTATTGGTGGACTTTGGATGATAATAAAAGTGATGATATGTCCCATTCTCCCCTTTTCAGCTTGCAGAAGATGAAAAGGTGAATAAAAAAGGAATTGCGTTGTCTGCAGCTGCAGAAAATATGGTATTTTCCCCGGCTTATTACAATTACTACGTTTGGTAGTGCTGACTATGGAAATATGGAGATATATTTTTTATCATCGTAAGTTTTGTACAAGTGCTCTTGACTTGAGAGAGTTATCTATGTATGTCATGCGGGTGTGTGTTTTACTGATTTTTGCTTATGCCCATATAACTATTCGTAATGTAAAATGCATGTTGTCAACTTTCAGTTCCCACAGTTGAGGCGCAATGTCAAGTGAAGAGGTGTCGTGTCCTTTGGCCTTCACAGAATTTAATTTTAATACTACAGCTACAAGCCTCACTCTTCTGTCAACTTATGTGCGAAAAGGAATGCGACTTGGTGACGCTTGAAGTTGTAACATGATCCTTTGCATGAGCCAGAGAGAGGGAAAGGAAATGCTTTATTACATTTTTAGAACGACTTTTTAAGCTTTTTTAACTGTCGAAATGCCTAAAAAAGAAATTACATTATGTCATTAACAATACATTCAACGCTCAAATTCATCTCAATCAGGTCACGTATGACGTAAATGTGAGAGGAATGCTTGTCCAATAAATTTTTATGCTTTTTGCAGTCCTCCACTCTGGAACTAATGTAACGAATTAGGCTAAAATATATTGTAAAATGCTACTGAAAATCTTCTGTGTTAAAGATTCCATTCGGTGAAATATATATTTACTCGAAAATACGCTAATTTCCTCGACACATATGCCGCTCCGCTTAGATTCACTTGGCTGTTCTGTTTCCCTCACCGAAATGCTAAAATGTTATGATATGTTTGGAGTTTGCAAAGAAAGGCAAACACACACACATAGTTATTTTTGAGCCATTTCTGCTTCCATAAAAGGCACACTCAGGAATACCTACGTGTTCCATAAGAGATGAACGCTTGGCTTAGCCTTTTATGTTCAGACAGGGGAGTAAAAAGAGATCTTCTGTAGTAGTAAAAGCTTAATATATGCGCTATCAAAGAGACTAGGAAAAAGAGTGGAAGTGACCGTGACGGTGTGTTTGTATGTGGTGGAGAGACCTTTACGAGGTGGAACTTATGGCAAACGAAGAGAAAACTTGGAAGACAACAAGGCTTCCATTCGTTCCATGCATGTAATTTGCATTTTCAAACTTCTTTTAGGGTTTGCTAGAGCGAACGAGCCGGTTCAGACTCAGACTAGAGAGAGATTCATTCTTAAAATACGAAATTGTATAGGTAGGTCTTGGTTAACGTAATTTTAATATGGATGTTATATATATGTATGTATGTACGCATATGAGTAAA
>JAHZNG010002142.1:0-13653 GCA_027744375.1 Orchesellides sinensis | reverse complement strand
AGAACAACAAAAGATTCAATATTTTATGGTAAACCATGTCTAAGCCTTTACTGCTCGTATTTTACCATCACGTAGTAGTGCAAGCATGCTTACTTTCCCTCTTGTTTTCTAAAATATGTGTTTAAATACCTACACACAATATAACAATATATGCATTACATTCACCGTCACTGTGGGACTGTCAATTGCCCTTTTTTTCAAGAAAAAAAACTGTGTACCACCATACATGCACACATGTTATAGTAATTTATATTTATCGCTTCTTTTTACCCAAACATCTTGATTTTTTTTCGTCTTTGTTTGCTTTATGGCAATAAACCTTCGGCTGATTATAGAATTGTATAAAAATGTATACATTATCACAGTCTAAACAATGCATTTAGAGGCTAAACACTCTACATTTCTCTTGCATCATTTGCAACGGCTTGAAAAAGTTGGAAGAAAGGAGGAGGTTGAGAAAAAAAAGTGATAGTTTATGCGCCTCTGTGCAGTAGTGACATTCTTGTGTGGGCCATGAAGAAAGTTATATGGAGAATGTGTGTATATGGGCTTAGGTGGCAATATAAATTTCTAGGGCTAACTATCACAAAACAAACGACATGGTCTCCTGCCATTACTCTGTCTTGGAGCTCCCACTTTTTCTATGAATGTTTCGTTTTTTATGCTTGCATATAGTGTATATACACTACTTTTTTATTATTTTTTCGCCTTCTTTGAATGACTTTTTGTACACAAGGAAATTCCATTCATTTCTACTTATTGCTTTGCGTTTGTTGCTGCCTCTGCCGGTTCCAAGTAAATTCTATTATCAAATAGCAGGCAAAGTGTGTATTTCTTATTATTCAGTAATCTAGTTCTAGTTCTATATTTCGCTAGTTCTTGGAGATTTCTTGGGATTTTTAAGAGAAAAAAATCTAAACAGGCGGTGCAATGTTTGATACAGTTTAAATTTATTCACACAGCTAAATGGTTTTTTGTGGCAGGAGTGTATGTAGTAGCAAGTAATAACATGTGAGATATGTGAAGGTTTATCTGCATTATTTCGCTTGTTGATGGCAATGAATGACGTTTCGTATAGCCATCTCTTCCGTGTTTATGTTCAATCCTTTACTCGTAAACTGAACGTCTCTCACACTTAAACCTTCTTGAAATATTATTCCAAGAGCAAAAAACAAGTGTGACGGTTGCAAAGGTAGTTAATATATAGTGTATAAATAGTATGTGCATGTTGTTGTCACAGAAAACTATAGCTATATATAATAGCAACATGGCTAAACGATGAGATGCCTTTTAGGCAACTTTTAGGCATTGAAACAATCAAGATTTTCCAACCTGTCATTATTATTGCGGAATTGGCAGAAAGAGAGGGAGAAAAGTGGGATTGGTGGTGGTGTGTAAGTCACGGTGTGCTTTTGATGCATTTTATAGCCAGAATATAATGTATTTTATCAGGTATAAAGAATTTTTGTGTTGTCATTTCAATGACAAAATTACTTTTCTGGAGATATAATGAAAATTTTACTTTTATGCTTTTGTTGCCTTTTTGTAATCTTATACACACTTGTGACTCCTCTGGTTGCTCTTTCACTTGGCGTAATGTTTCAGTGCGTGTGTGCATGCAGTCTGGTTGGTTAAGCCAGAAAAACGCAAAATGAAGGAATAAAAAGCTAAGACAGAGAGATGCGAAATAAATGAATGTGAGCAAATATACCTAAAAAAAAGTCCAAAATCTAGAAAAGAGGGCAGTAAACAGTTTAATGCATTGCCGAAAGACATGATGTTTCGAAAACGGATGAAAATCTCTTTCCTTCAAAGGAGTCACACATACAAACCCAAAACTTCTTCTTTTTTGCCCTCCTCCCCTAAAAAGAATAGTAGTGGATGGATAAAGATCTAAAATAAAATCTTACTACTTAACTACTTGCAGTTTCATTCTGTTTCACAATAACAGGCGTCTATAAAATTCACAAAAAGACCAAGGCAAAAAGAGAGATATGATGACGACGAGAGGACGAAGGAGTTGTGAAACAATCCTTTTAGTAATTAAGTTCTTGTTATGCACACACATAACACAGAGTAATATCATCATCATCATTGCTCCACCATCACTTCTCTCTCCTTTTTACTATGTAATAATGTAATGCAACGACCAACATTAATGTACATTTCTGAGACTACCAGGATATTTGCGTTTATGCTTCTTCAGTCTGGTTAAAACGCGTGTCGTTACGTGTTTTATATTATTGTGTTGTGTAGCAAACTGAAAATCTGTTTATTATAGTAACGCAACACATCTTCTTTTCTAGTCATGCTGCCATGTACAGTCTTTACTACTGCATCATCGAGTAAAAAGAAATTATTATTAAAAAGGATGAGACAAAAGCACAAACTGTCATTTGCCTGTCATGCCGAATCATGCGATGACAAAAAGTACACGAACATGACTGTTTTTTATTAACGCAGGGAAAGTGTTCCTTTGCGATTTCAATAGTTTGCAAAAAAAAAGTGGTGCCATGGGAAAAATGAAGTGACTATTAAGCAAGTTAAGCATTTGCTTGCCTTCTGTTCTTATTTTCATGCATTATTAAAACAGCATTATGTGCATTTAAACATGGTGTTGTACTACAGCATTTTCAGTAAACTGTTTAGAACGAGTGTGCCTTTTAAAATGAGCTTTTAATTGTTTCAGTTCATTTGAATACAACGATTTGAAAATCCTGGTTTTGATTCATAAAAATGTAGGTAAGTATTTTTACTGATTTCCGTTCAATGTAAATGGTATCGAGTAAAATAGTAAGAATGCACGCGTAGACATATGGAGACGAATAAACATAACGAATCTAATTTGTAAACATGATTTCACCATATAATCAACAAAGGAAGGAATTATACGAAAGGAACAATATTATTTAACAAACATGTGAAGCAAATATATTATTTATGTAAAAAGTACGTATATGGCTTTATTCTTAACGAACTTGTCTGACTTGAGCAAAAAGACGATGAGTTTTCATTGATGTTTCTTTTGTGTTAAAGAAAAACACGAACACAATGGCTGAAGATGATGCTGATTATAGTGCTGCCAGGATTGCATCGGCCTAATTAACTAGCCCAACTTTCAAAAGACTAACCACGTGTAAAAAGTGCTGTTGATTTTGCAGCCAATTAATTTCCTTAATGTTGATTCGCATCTTAAGAGATAATGAATATTAATGATAGGAGTACTTTCTTGTTAATTTTCAATACTTTTAGAAGCTATACAACACGTCAAGCAATACATTTTGTTTTTTACTTCAAAAATATTGTATGACATAACCATGACGAAACAAGAGAAGAGTAATAATGATGATGAGAAACTTGTTTAATATTCATTCAGGATGATGTGTCTCTGCCATACATGTATTGCTTGAAGGAAAACAAAGAAGACAGAAGTGATCAGTAGCTACTTATTCATTTGCTTACCTGTATGTCATAAATCCTGTTTTAGTTGGCTCAAGCCGACAAGACTTCCCTTGGGATATCTGTAAAAAGGAAAAAGAAATTTGTGAAGACAAAAAACTAACAATTTATAAAAACTATGTATGACGCTTTGAAATATATCGTGTCAATTTCCAGATTAGCCATATAGGAGTAAATGATCATCTCCTGACATACGGAGACGCGTATAAAAAGCAACACATATTATCTTTTTCTCCTTTCCTTTACGACATTGATAAATAAACGACTTCTGCTTCCTCAGCTTAAATATTCTCATCTGTTATCCTTATCAGAACATTTGTGAACAAGAATTGAAGACGGATCAGATTGCCATAATTTTTAGCAGAAAATAAAAGAAGATTGAACAAAAACCACAAGAAAAGCGTTGGGAGAGAGAGGAAAAGGCACAAAATCCTATAAAACTTTAATGTGAGCGTAGGCAATGTTTACATTCTCACATCTATGAAAGGTACAATAACAGACAAAGAGTGAGCAAGGACGTTAAGCGACGAACAGACATAAATGGTCATCCGATAATGAAGCGAGTTTCAAGCAGAGAGCATATTTCTAAACCACCAAACTATAACAACCAAAGGGGAAAAAACTAATTTCGCCTTAAGAATCAACTAGACACAGTGTAATTTTAATAGTGACACTAAATGTAAGTAGCTATGGGTGTCTCATATGGTTTTTCTCTTGTTTAATTCTTTCAAGAGACGAGGGCGAAGAAAGAGACAAGACCAAAATGCGATCTCATCTCTTTTCTCCTTCTTCCATATGACAGTTTTCATGGGATTAGAAAAGATTAGCTGTAGGATAAGCTGGATTTAGTGGGAAATGTTTGCACATTTAACCGCAAATACGCACGCAATACATTCGTTCACAGTAGAAAGACGCATATCATGCAAGGATAACGTGTACATTATAAATTACTTGGGGTGATCATGATTATCATCAGTGTTATATATATATTTACAATTGTATACATGATGTACATACATAAATAGCATGCTACCCAAAAATCAACTTTAGGACGTGTAGACTCTGGGTATGAGAGAAGTTTAAATCTGGGTATGTTATGGCTTCCACATTTAATTTTATGTGCACCCACGGAAAACTTATCGCTCTTGTAAACTAGAAAATGGAATTCGCATGGTGATGATGTTTGAAGGAGTAAAAAGTATTTTATTCGTCTTGCGAAGAAAAAAAAATCTCTGTTATGGATATGCCATTACTACTGCTCTATTATGTACACACATAGGTACAAATACCTATACGGGTTTTGTGTAATCTAATTTATATACTGTGATATTCCGTTCAAGTGTGTCTCACCCTTAATTGCTGCTCCCACAGGATTTACAAGAGTGTCAGAAGAAATCGTTTGTGTAAATATTTCAAATCTCTAAGAAAAACCTACTCCTTTTGAATCTTTTGTGTCTTTTGTTCACTCACAACAAGTCGTAAGAAAACGCTTGTGTTTGTAAATGCTCCTATGTGCAACTTTATACTTACACTACTGCTTTTCTTATACGTGCCTTTTCTTTCCTTTACCAAAAAAAACTGAAACTTGTCAACACAGAGGCTAACACATAGTCACGGAGTGAGAGAATAAGAAAAGAGTAGTCATGCATGGTATGCTTTTGGTTTTGTTGGTTTGTTCCTTCTTCTTTCTTTCTTATTTTTAAAGACTACTCTTGAAAGAGAGAGAGAGAGAAGGACCCTAGTAAACGAAGGATCTCTGTGCTTCCTCTCTTTTTTCTCCACTTGCCAATTGTCATTGTAAAAGGGCAATGAAAACGACACCATGGGAAGATGTTGGAAGAAGAATAGTGAGAAAAAAGTAGTAGAGGAAGAGTGAAGAAGTACAACGACAATGTTCCAGTGAAAGAGAGAAATAAAAAATATATAGATGAGGAGAAATGGTTATCGATTTTTTAGGAAGTCGCGACTCCTCTATGTCTCCTCCTATTTTTTTGCTAGGGTCCTAGCTTGGATTTTCTTTTAGTCCCAGGAGTCCAAGACAATTAAATGACCTGCTACTAGAGAGAGAGAAAAAAAATGCTCTCTTGTAGACTAAAAAGCCTAGTAGTAGTAGTGGCAGACCAACTGTCCAACCAATTCATGAGACAACATGCGATTTCTGTCTTCCTTCCTACAAAAAAATTGTACGTACGAGAGTGAGGTGCATAACACTACGTAAAATTGTTTCTATGAGGCAAAGCCACACGGAAAGAGTGAATGGGTGAAAACAGAAAGAATATCGTTGCCTTTATGTAACTAAAGAGAAAGAGAGGAGCAAAGAAAGATCTAAAACTGGTCCTGTCACCACTGCTCCTTCCGTTTCAAATCTTGCTTGGAAAATCTTTTAAAACTCTTCACTCTATATTATGGTGGAAAAAAATAGTGAGTGTGTAATAAATCTACATACATACGTATTATATCACTACTTTGTGTTATGCTCTACCATTAAGTTTTCTTCTAGCAGTCTTTCTGTCTCTGGATTCACAAGAATCCTTCTTTTTTTATGGTGGAAAAAATAGTGGGTGTGTAATAAATCTACATACATACGTATTATATCACTACTTTGTGTTATGCTCTACCATTAAGTTTTCTTCTAGCAGTCTTTCTGTCTCTGGATTCACAAGAATCCTTCTTTTTTCTTCTTCCAGAGAGTACTATTAAGATATTTCATCTTGTCCTCGCAGATTGAAAGTGTGCGAGAATAAGAGAAGAAGAAAAGAATTCACTGCTGTCGCTCACATCAATTGACTCATTCTTTCATTTATAAAAACTAAAGTTAATCTTTCTATATACCTTGCACACTCTCATTCATTCCTTTTATATCTTGATGAAATTTTAGTTTTTTTTTATCTGGCTCACGCCATAACACCATTACCAAAAACTGAATAAAGATTACCATTACTTTTTTTTCTCATGCATAAATATATCACTGATTGACAGAGCACAGCACGGTCTCTGTCAAACCTTTACAGGGATATATGAAAAACTATCATTTTTATTTGAACTGTGCAAATAATATCGTTTAATACATACTGTAATCCGAAAATATATGTTTGTCTTGCATTTCTTTGGTTGAGTTGACAGTGTTCAATGTGTCTAGCTCCAAAAAGTTTTACCTGCACGCATACTACATGCACACACGCTCCTAACCTCAAAAAATTCATGTATCCTTTTAAAAATGATTGGTTCCATCACCTCAGCCTAACTTATTGGATATGGTCTTGAAAATAAAATAAAAATTTGATTCGTATTATCTCAATGCAGATCAAGAAGGATCGGTTTGGACAGATTAAAGATTGAATTTTAGATTACATTATTGTATTTGCAACTCAATCTTTTTAACTCTTTCAAATGGATCAAAAAGGAAATCCCTTCTTTTTTGCAATAAATATACATTACGTATAGATTTTTTATATACCCTATTGAAGATTTTCATTCAAGTGTGGATGAATTATAATGGCACGGCAATAAATCAACGAATTTCTATATGTATAAAACGTAATGCACATCTCCTTATACCGTCAAACATATATACAAGTACATTTAACCAAAAATTCAGAGAAACGAAAAAACTGGGTATAAAGCCACCTAAACCGTACACCTAAAAGATATCCATCAATACTACACAGCCCAGAGTTCTCAAAGAATAAGAACAAAAATGCATGTCTTGTAGTAAAGCAATACACTCAACTCGACACCTTAAAACGTAGAAAAAGGTGCTCGTTTTCTTCAAAGCACGTCGTATGTACACCCATCGCTAAATATATCATACACGTATTGGTATTATAGCAATAGCAATAACAATTCTTTTCTTAAAGTACAATTCCATATAATGGCATACATTGTATTGGTCAATCCATAGCCCCATTTTAACCTAATGTCCTGTGCTTTCGGACGATATCTCACTTTTGAAGTTTGAACTCACATTATATTTTTACTACACATTCCATCATCAGATATAGAAATCTTTTACGGATTGAGTGAGCAAAATGACATTATAACATACTTTAACCGTACATATAAAATGTTCATTATATACTCCACGTTACAGTTAGTAATACTATTATGTAATACGGCTCAACTCCCTAATTAAATATTAAAGGGGAACGGTTCTGCTCTTTGGTTATGTACTCGTTCTGCCCCAGTCTGCCTTTATTTTTTTACCATTCTGTCGTTGTCATCGTCCTTCTCTCCTCTTGTTTAGTTATATACATATATACATACATACAAAATTGTATCCTTTACCATAGTATAATACCATAGTGATTGGTGATAATAATAAGCAATAATGTTGTGGTAAGCGAGCCAGAGCAGTAAAGAATATCTTGGGAGTCGATGTCGATACTCTAGTTGAGGTTTTGCTTTGATTGCTTATTGCTTTCTTCATTCAAGCATCATGCTCTCCTTCCAACTCTCTTTCAGTAAGCCTTTTTAGCTGCCAATTCTTGTGTTTTCTGATCGAACACATTGTTTTATTACCTGGATTACTTCCATTTAGTGAAGAAACAACGTAATGCTTTTAGCTACACTTGCTTCTTGAGATCAATTACAACATAATATATTTTTTTCACTCCCATGTATAGCCTTTACTACTCTTTCCTTCTTCTATCTTATTTTTTTTGCTATCTTATCCTTGTAAATTGTTTATTTTATGCTGTGCTCCCTTTTGTTTGGCGTGGACAGCCTGTTTTTGAAAAGTGTAATAGATATCATGTAGTTGCTACTTTAATCCGTGTTACATGAGAGAAAAATGGTGCAACTCCCTTTTTAATAAGAGCATAACCCTAACTTTTTATAATGTAAGATGAAAATGTACAAGAAAAGTTTTGATGGTTCTAGTTTACCCATATGCATTGCAAATGGACGTAGGATGGGGCCGTAACATACTATAAAACTGAGTTTTATTGGTGGTGGTTAAAATGACAAAGACTTACAATGCAATAATAGCATCACATAAAATTCGGCATTTTTACTTGTCCTCCAAGTATCATTCTATACTACAAGATTGCTCATTATGCCTTAATTGGTGATTGACGGCGCTCTTCGACAGCCAACATTTCCCTGCAAGGTATTCAATAACTAATGAGAGGTTGTTTTACTGAGAAAGCTCTTACAATGTTTCAACCATGCATTTACCTGGGTAATTGAGTTATCTACAATTGTGACTAATACAATAAACACCTTCGTGGAATGTTTTAATACGATTGGCCTTGCTCGATTTCTAGCACAAAAACTAAATGGGGCTATGTAGACCACCGAAAAATTTCCGGATAAAGTAGTAGCAGTAGCTGTGTGACACTGGCAAGAAATATAATGTTATATAATATATCATTTTCAATGATAAATTTATGTGACCTGGAAAAAAATGAGAGTATTCATATGAGTTCACTTGTGTGACCTTTAAATCACGAGCACACGTGAAGCCTCCTTATTTCCAAACTTGCTTTTTGCAATGAATGTATAAGGGCTATTGATAAATGTTTCATACTGCAGTCGAGATTATTTAATGTTCATAAGAAATACATACATTGCATGATATCATCCTAAAATGTAAGTATCATTTTCTTTGTCATACATTTTTCCAGATTTTTCTCAAAGTAGGTTTGCGAAATCAGTCTTTCCTACTACCATGAAAGATTTCTCAACAAAACCCCATTCTACTCGTTTTCTTTGGAGGAAGAGTGTGAAAATCAAAAATGTAGTTCAGTTGAAAAGTTGCTAGTTATAAATTTACCACTAGAAAATTATGTCCCACTGCAAATAACTCTCAGGAAATTCGAGCAGAGAGTGAGAATGAGAAGAGAGCACTATTGGGAAATGGAATTCCGAAGAACTTTTTGGGTGAATCTCTTTTTCAGAGTTTTTTTTTCAGCATGCCAGTAGCACCATCATTCATAATATATTTTGGGTAGTCATAACGTATTTATTTTCCAGACTGCACAGGCCTCTCTGCATGCATGATCTGGATTTTATGCTAATTTAAATTGAAAAAGAATTCAGAGTGTCGGGAAAGACAAGGAGGAAACTACATGCCTTTCATATGTATTCTCCTTGTTTTTGGAGTTTGCTGAGGTGAAAAATATGCACAAAGAAAAGAGACGAGACTAATTTTATTTTAATGCCAAACAGCTACATGACACTTTTTCCTAAAATATATTTTATCATTCTCAAAGAGAGAGAGAGACAACTTTTGAGAATGAGCAATACGAAAGTTTTGTTAAGTTTTGCAAGCAAGTTAAACAAGCTTCTTGGAAAGAATCTGCAACTCTCTCACTTCACTTATACTCAAAGGCACTAAGTGAAAATGGCAAATAATCCCGATGAATTCCAAGAACTTGTGTTTTAAGTAAAACATACAGAGAATCCATATGTAATGTACCCACCCCGAATTCTTTTTTGCATTTTTTTTCGCTACTTGAAATTATTTTCCCTTAAAAATACCGAAAAAGGCAGCTGTCACACTGTTTGCCTTCCGTACAGTTAGAAAACATGCACGTCCTCTCTCTCTCTCTGTCTCCTCCAACTCGACATGACAAACAATGCCGCCCAGTTTACTGTTCTACATAAAATGAATTGAATGACTGCATGAATGCATGCGTGAATTTTCATTTTATGTCTCTAGCGGAAACAATCCTTGTAAAACCAGAAAAGTATTATACTAACAGCAGCATAGCAGTGCTTGTTTATTTATCACCCCGTATCACAATCATTATTACCAAAAATCTTGATATCACACAAAAGCCTTTTTTGATATCATCCATTTCAAGCCATTATCTCTGAAACTACAAGCAAACGGTAAAAAAGCTAAAAGTAGCATTTGAACTGGTAACGATGAAATATTTTGTAGATGCATTCAACTTGATATGCCGCTCCGGGTCTCATCATCATTATCATTCCATGTAGTATGTGATTCACCAATATAAAATAATTATGGTTTGGTAGGTACATGTTATTATTACACATACCTATTCCTGGAAAAGGATAAAGAAAGTGTTTGTGTGTGTGTAGCATAGTGGAACGTCACTTGCATCATCATCATACAAATTACTCCATGCTTCCTCTTTAATTTGCTTCGCCTACTAACAACTTTTTACTACATTGGTGCATACTTTTACATTACACAGAATCTGTATGCATGTATGCATGCATCCTTGCATATAATATCCCTTCTTCTTCCTCACTGACTTTAAAAAAGCAGCAGATGATGTTTCCGCACTTTTGGAACAAGTTCCGAAATGTGTACTTATCTTTCCTTATGCCTATGCCTTTTCGTCTCGGTTTGTAGTGTGCTGCGGCCGGCGCGGTCGGTAGTGCCTTTGAAAAGTAGGAACTTCGCTTAAGTAACAAACTCTTTTTATAAAAAGTTTCCACCAGATTTTTTTTTCGTCATAGCCATTTTCCCCATTCATTTCTAAATACTCACAGTATACAACTTGTCTTCAAACCATATCTTCTCAGTGATAAATATATGTATGATTCTGTTGGCTTGCCGCTAGTTGGATAATAACGACATTGCATAGACTGGGAAATATATGAAGCCGCATATATGTATTCATAATATATGAATATAAAATATGTACTTGGAGTGGAAAAAGTATCATGAAAAAATGTGACTGTGATACATGTAAACTATTATGTGTGCATTTATTCTTGTGACAAGGATTCTAGTGTAAAAAGCAAGTAGAGAAGAACAAGTGAAAAAATAAGAAGAGAAATATCCACATGTGGCATCTTTTTCTTCTTCTTCTCTCTGTGCACTCGAATAAAGAAATCTCTGTAGATATCAAGTATCATTACAAAGGAAACACAATACTTTGCACTCATTGTCGGGCTTTTTCTTGGCGGAAGGAAGAAAAAAGAAGAGGAAGCCTTTGGCGTTCCTGGTAAAAATTCTTGACTTCACTTGAAGTATTATACATAACATGAGATTTTCTGGTAATGGATAAAGAGCTGCACTGTCTGAAATTGTAGTAGTGTGGCAATAATAATAATAGAAACTTCATATATCAGCTTCACATGTGTTACATAATAAGTTTCTAGCGTAAATCTAGCATACTACATAAGATGAGAGATGCTGTTGTGGAGAAGAGAGTAGTGACTGCAAAAATGGTAATCGATTACAATAGACTTGCATCATTTACAAGAAATCTCTCTCGGTGATGGCAAAAATAACATGGTTAATTTTTCCCCTGTCAACTTCTCCTTAGATTACCATCCAATTCATTGAAAGGAAAGACTCGGCTAGGAAGTTGAGATTTACAAGTTGATTATCGTCAACGTTAAATGTGTAAACTGTATTGGACTTGTATAATCGTAAAGGGATAGAAGAAGCTGTTAAAAATTGTCTAATTCATGCTAGTTGGAAGATAGTTAGGTATGTATATTTATGTACAAGTAAAGCAGGCAATAATAAAGAGATACACATTCTTGTGCTACTGCATTCTATCTTTGCTGATAGTCTCAGAGAGATGGATTTTTATAGGAATAATTAAGATTCAAGTCATGGCTTTTTGGAGAGCTTAAAACAATATTGAACCTAACTAACTTTTCTTTCGCATGGAAAAAATTATTAGTGAGAGAGCATACATGGTTTTAGTGCGATATGCACGTTTAAACGTAATCTCTATCGGTGTTGGTGGCTCCTTTTTTCACTCTCGTGTACTGTATAGATACAGCGTTTGAATAGAAAGAGAGAGAGAGATTTAAACGAGAGGATTCTGTTTTTAATAATGATGTGGCAGGTTAGAGCTTAAAACACTGACGAGTCTGGCGGGAGTAAAATGTTAGTTAAGAGATGTATGTTACGTATCGAATTACAATATAAAAATTCGAATGCTGTCAGTCTATCTGTCTGTCCCGTGATGGCAAAAGCATCTTAAATAATTGTTTCACCGAATAAATTTTAAAGGATTCTGTTCCGGTCAAAGATAGAGAAACCTGAAGTCTTTAAGCATGATCATAATGTAAATGGGGTATTAATCTGAAGATTGTACATTATTCCATTTTCCAATAAACTTTTCCATGTGCGTCTCGTATTGTACATCCGTCTCAGTTTTTCTTACGCATATATTCTAGATATTTGACCTGTTTGTTACAAGTACTTACGTTGTGTGAATAAATATGTACATGCATACATATAATATGAGTCTGTATAACAAGAATTGATTAATTGTTGTTTGACTTATCCTTATGAGCACAAGACTTAGTCTAGTCAGGCGTAAGTAAAACTCTCTCGTACAAAATGAAATATCAGCGTCGGATTGAAGAGAAAACTTTACGTACATTCCTCCACAGTACAAACTAAAACATACACAGTTGCCACACAATGATGACGCTGTTTTAACCACATATAGATTATACATGTAACATTTACCCAATATTTCGAACGTGTGTGTGAAATACTATTCCAACTGTAAAAATGTTGTTGAACAGATAAAGAGAAAAACTGTGATAGAAGAAGAACCTGAGATGAGAGCGAGAGAAAAAGATCTTATTTACATTTAAAACGAAAACAATTAATAGAAAGACTCCGGAAAGCTCAATATTTCATTTTAAAACGTTTCAACTTGAAGTTTGTGATAATAACTATACAAACTCTCACACATGTAATGCACCTAGCACACTTTTCCAACCCAGGGGTCGTAATAATCCGGATTACGGTAATCCAAACCTGGGATTTGGATTACGGATTACAATCCGAATCCGTAATCCGAGACTTTGAATTTATAAAATGTAATCCGTAATCCAAATCCCACCTTTCAGGATTTTCAAGTGAATTTTTGGATTACGAATTTGATTAAATATTCCCACTTTTAGTAAAATTTTTTGTCTTGAAGTAAAATATCTGCATAACATTTACTTATTTTGCAACTAAAATTTGTAAATTTTAATTGCAAATTTGATAAAAGTCTGCTTTTTGTTAAATTTTTAAAGTAAAAACCGAATTTGTAATCCCTCTATATAATCCGAATCCAAATCCGTAATCCCAATTTTATACTTAGTAATCCGTAATCCATAATCCCAGCAATGAAAAATTGCTAACGTAATCTGTAATCCGTAATCCAAAGCGCAAAAACCCGGGATTACAGAGCCCTGTTCCAACCTCATTTTGATGCCTCTTACGTAATACACGTATAATGATGATATTTTTATATG
>JAHZNG010002141.1:0-15754 GCA_027744375.1 Orchesellides sinensis | reverse complement strand
CTGTCTTTACTCTTTATAAACTTAAGGCTATAAATTATTTAACTTTCACGAGCTCCGAATAAAAATTAAAAGAAATGGCAAAAGAGAGTATTCTTTTAGTGTTGTATGGTACTCTTTTTAAAATTAAGCTGTGTGGTACTAATTTTAGTGCTGCGTGGTAACTTTAAAAAAAGTGTAAAACATCTTTAAAACGTTCATTATATAAACATATATATTGTGTGAATTGTTAAAAAGTAAAGTTAGCGAGTGCTTTCTCTTCATACTCGAAGCACGGCTAGCACGCACGCACACACACACGACTATTGTGCGCCATACTATTAGAAGACATGAGGAATGTAATGTGATGTTGAAGGTATCATGGAGAAAATAAAGTGGGAAGGAAAAGCAAAAAAAGAGAAAACGGCAATTTTTTGCTATGCAGAGAATTTTGTTGTTGGACGACGATGGTAAGAGGAAGAGAGAGAAAGGATAAACTTTGTAGCTCTCTCTTGGATCAATATCAAGTCACGCATATTTATAGTAGTAGCACTATGTCTGTGTGCTATTATTATTATACAGTCCTGCTTTTACTACTACAACTCCTTGGGCTGCATGACATAAAATGTTTCTTGTACAAAGTCAAAAGCATCGAACAGAATGGGTTGGTCGGTGAGCAGAGCAGAGCATGCAGGCACACTTCCCATCACACTGCATGTTCTTAGCTAGCCTTTCTCTCTGGAGAAAGTTTTGTACAGCTTTTACACAACTCAACCTTGTTGTTTGTCTCAACACAATATTTGGAGATTCTATGCAAGCCGCTATTTAAAATCGAATATAAAAAATGTAGGCCTGTTTTTGTTACGAGGGTTGGACGGACACAGCGTACGATTATGAATCATCATCATTTACATAAATATAGGTATGTAGTAACTTAATTCGGGTAACAGAAAAAGTGGTCAGTTTGTTAACTGACTTGCTACCACATACGTTCTAATTTACTAGACAAGTACTAAATATTGCCAAAAACATGATTCTCTGAGTTGCAGTTGATATCGGCTACGTATAGTAAGTACTTAGGAGCGTGTGTACTCTCTTCTCTGTATATATACTTACTTATACTACTCTTATGCAGAGTCGTACGTATAATAATTAAATTAGACTATATTTGAATTACTGTCTAAGCTGTAGAGTTAAAATAATAGGAAAAATACTTTTAAAATCGAATATAAAAAATGTAGGCCTGTTTTTGTTACGAGGGTTGGACGGACACAGCGTACGATTATGAATCATCATCATTTACATAAATATAGGTATGTAGTTACTTAATTCGCGTAACAGAAAATGTGGTCAGTTTGTTAACTGACTTGCTACCACATACGCTCTAACTTACTAGACAAGTACTAAATGTTGCCAAAAAAAATGATTCTCTGAGTTGCAGTTGATATCGGCTACGTATGTAGGTACTTAGGAGCGTGTGTACTCTCTTCCCTGTATATATACATACTTACTTATACTGCTCTTATGTAGAGTCGTACGTATAATAATTAAATTAGACTATATTTGAATTACTGTCTAAGCTGTAGAGTTAAAATATTAGGAAAAATACCAAAGCTAATAAAATTTGTCCATCCTTGGTTGCGGTTTTAGTGAAAGTCTTCACTACTCTCAATCTTTTCATACTTCGTTTTAAAACGAATAAGCACTGAGGAAAGATATNAACGAATAAGCACTGAGGAAAGATATAATCGAAAACCGTTACATTTTACAAAGAGGTTGTAACTTGCAATCACATTTGTTTTAACAGTAAGCGCTGTTTGGACAGACAGACACATGGATTGCTGCGAGTTATCGATGAATGTGGAAAGATAAAAGTAGACATTGATGTATACATATAGAGATAGATAGATTATATGCTACCAGCAACCTTAACATTTAACGAGAGGATATCAACTTTGCTGATTCTATAGAGAAGTATGTTTTTTTCAACTTTTTGCCATGATCTTGGACACTTTTGTTTATCATTAATGTGGGTTCATCTTTTATAATTCTGTTAGGTTTTATATTGTTTTGTTATTTAAAAAGCATTGGTTTAAGTCCCATATTCTAGGTCACAGTTGATCTATGGGAATCAAAATCAATCCAATAAGAGATAATAGCACCTAACCTAATGCCTCTTCTGCCTGCATACCATAGTTTGAAATAAATCGGTCAAATAGAAGATGGGTTCCAGTGCTTACATATGCATACAGACATACAAGATATCATAAACATTGACTTTCATGCATTGTTAACGCGCATGGAACTTAACGATGAGAGCATTATTACATCTACATTGTTCCAAATGTTGCTGAATTGACAAGTTTTGAATGTTACGGATCTGGCGACGAAAAACATTTAACAAAATGTTTACATATGTAATCGCGGTATCCTGCGTCTAGAATAATATACTCAATAGAAAGAGCTGACAAACGAAATAGGTCCACAAATTCGAAAATTAAAGTTTAGTCGTGAAAAATGATGCGAGAAGGGGAAGAATGTAGAAATAGTATGCAATTGGCAATTAGCAACCATTTATGTATGGTAGGTCCACAAATTCGAAAATTAAAGTTTAGTCGTGAAAAATGATGCGAGAAGGGGAAGAATGTAGAAATAGTATGCAATTGGCAATTAGCAACCATTTATGTATGAATTTGACAGGCAACAGACGCAATAACATAATTTTTTATCTGTACTCATAGGACCACGCTACGCTGTATGTACTGATGGTGGCGGTAAACCAAATCTCTTGTACTGCATTAACTTTAAACCTACAATTAATGACTGCACAATGTATTTCAAATGCAGCTTCGCCAAGTAACTAGTAAGCAAGTAAATTGACTGGCCGTGCAGAAGTTTCTTTATTCCATGCTTTACCCTTTCTGTTCCAAAGATAATATGTAAATTAATAAAATGTAAACCTGCGTAAAAAATATACACCAGGCATGACAGAACCTGAAAATTTATCTTTAAGCAATCGTATTAATTCCAAATTGGGAGGATCGACGGCAAAGTAATTTTGATGGTTATTTCAAGTTCAAGCTACATTAGGAAAACATAAAGAGCAGAATCTTACCGGAATATTGTGAGAAGACGTACTCCTGTATGGTCGTACAAGGTATGTCTTTTTAGGTTTACAGCTGCTGCTTCTTTCTCTCAGATGGTGGACGCATACAGCAAAATAGCCTTACAGGCGGTCACACACAATTGGCTGATCCAAAGAAATTAAGTTTTAATGGAGACGCTCAACAGAAATGACACGTGACTTTCGTTTTTTCGCTTCTGGTTTTCATCCAATTCGTATTAACATATGTCATCATTTACAAAGCACCATCAGTCTGTTCAGTCTTGCACACACAATCCCCCTTTCGTGCACTTTGGGGAAATGTAAAAGTAAGAGAAAAAGAATAAGAGAGACGGATAAAGATGAGTAGATCAACTGCGACAAATGCCTTCACTTTTGCACTTGAACTACAATACTGAGTTCGAGATTTTTAGGGAAAACATGTATTTAACCCAACCACTTTCTGATTTTCTTTTCACAGCCCTTTACTATTTTTCGTGTAAATTAAAAAGCTGGCAAAGGTTACGACGAACTTTGAATAGATTTAAGAGCCCCCAGTCAGATCTATATTTTAAATATCGTAGTAAAGTAACCTATGAAAGTGTTAATAACTTTTTGCAAATGTTGTGGATGTGAAGATGTGGACGAATAACAGTTTATTTAGCAAGCGAGCGAGCGAACAATTTTTTACATATAATCCCTATGTTTTAGCAGCGATTCAGTTGATTGAGTTTTGGTTGCTGAAAAAACGACGACTAAAAAAAGTATTAACTCGTTTGTAGAGTGTGCACTAGCAATTATGTTACAGTCCGGCAGTCTTGCAAATGGAAACAGAAGGATAACCTGTGTCCTATCTCAAGATCTAATTCAATTATTCAAAGTGGTTTTAATTTATACTGAGACAAAACTTTGTGCTTTTTATATAAAAATGAAAAGTTGGAACAATGAAAAGATTGATTGACAAGTTTTTAGCATCACTCAATACAAAATTGGTTTGTTTTGAGGAATCTGCACGTTCTCTTCCCCTCCAAAGCGTCTAGATAATAATTGTTTGCGACAATATATTTTTTTTGTTTTGAAAAAGCGTTCAATTTAAAGAATATATGTTATCTGTTTGTTGGGGTTTTACAAAAAGTTGCAAGTGATTCTTTACAGATTTTATAGGAGTAATTAAGTATTTTATAAACGTTTAATTTAATTATAATGATAACTGAGCAGCAATTTGAAACGTACACGTGTAAGTTACTTTAACTATGTTATGTATGCATATGTCATCAAAATTGTAGTATTCTCCTTGTCTGGCGAAGCGACGTGGAAAAGAAAGTTTTTCAAGTTGAAAGTTTTACAGAGCGTTGTGGAGGAAGATGCATTCGCATTCCCTCTTTCAACTCAACGCGGTCTAAAACTTGAAGAGATATCGGATTGTAATTGCATATTAAATGGTATACGTCAAGTATTTGTTTTTCTACAGTATTTTGAGCCGGAAGGACTCCCACAGTTCTCTCATCATCATAATTGCAGTGGGGTTTTAATAACTTCTCATCATCTTGGAGCAGGAGCGGTTGTACTCGGTGATGTCAGCATTGTCCAAAATGGTCTACTTGTCTTTGCAACTCCTTGCATTTCAACAATTCCCACTATTTTAGTTATTCACTCCAGAGGACGATGATGCTCTTCCCATCTTACTTGATAATGATAGATCAACTTACTGAAAGATGAAACTGGAAACACCGTCACCCGTACCACGTATCACCATCATCACATCAGTCAGTTACTACGTTGTTGCTATATTTATGTTGATTCAGTTCTTGCATAGTGAGCTAACACGTTCATGTCTGACTCTGTTGAGGAGGGCGAGGAGAGTAGACAGCATATGCATGCATGTATATTAGCACAGCTCATCAATCTTGTCCAGTTAATGTAAATTTTTTGGGTTTTAAAGCATTCAAATCAATTTAAATGACTGACCACCCCCACGACCACATATTAAGCGTGTAGGATGATGAGGATGATGTTGATGCATGTACACAGTACGCATACCAATGTAAAGTGGTATGACGAGGTTTTCTCTCTTATCGTTTGTAACCTGTACAATAGTCGTCGTTGCCACTGCTGTAGTTTGATGCGGAAGCACTATCCTTGGGACAAATTTTTGTCTTTCGATTTTGGGATTGTTGAAAACAAGAGCTCCGTCTCTTACAAATGCCACTTTAATTTCTTTGGAATAATTTAAAATTGATTTCCCAGTGTAAAAGTTGGCAAGAGAAAGTGATCACAACGCTTATTGTTCCTAGTGGGATGCACAAAGAGAGGAACTAAGGTTCACGAAACACAAAATATGTAATGATTTAACTGCACACTCCTTTAGAAAACTGATATTTTCAGAGAAAAGTCAGTTAATTTATTTTTTGTGGTGTAGCAGGAGTAATATATATATTTTTGGATATTCCTTAACCTAGTAACAATCATGTTTGGAAGTGGGTAGAAAAAAGGTTGGAGGATAAGCAGCAGATCTCAAAGGGAGGTCACAGTGTAGTCAGAGCAGTGGGAAGAAAGAATGTGCTAAACTTGTACATTCTACTACCATGTACAAATAATATCCATAAAAACTTTCTTCTCTTTCTTTCTCTACAACACATACCTACCTACATGTATGTGCATTCCAGCAGCCTATGCACACAGCAGCATAGCCTAATACTCTCTCTCTCTGGCTGCCTTGGTGGGTCCGTATGTCTGCGTACATATTAGCATTCCTTGTGTTTTGGGTATTAGGGCTAAGGAATTGGGAAAGCAAGAAGAAAAGGAGTGAGAGAGTTGGAAAAAAGCTGAAAAGGAAATTATGGAGTGTAGCAGTAAGCCGTTTCTTGTGATACCTACCACCACACCATATTATATGTGGCTGTGAGAAGAGAGAAGGAGAGACGACGACGACGGTATTAAAGGAGGAGGGGAAGGTAGCGGACAGATGAAAGAGGGCAGTGGACAGGACACCACGACACACACATGCTATTACAAAGAGAGAGAGAGAGAAAGCTGCCGTAGTATAAAAAATCCGCGTCTACAGTAGGGCAGGCATGCAATTTCCCATGCGAACATCCACCACCACACTTCTTTCTCTCCTATTTACATTCTTCCTCTCTTGCCTCATCCACCTCGTACACTGCTGATACTCCTCTGCTACTGCCTAGAGTAAAAAGCGTTTTGCTCTGCTTTCTCCGTACGTGTCTCATGTTTGTGAGTATTGCATGCACGAAAGGTATTGGTGTGGGGCTTGTGGTGTTGCTTGAACCGCGCCCATGACCATTTTACTGTTTTGACATAGTTCTTTCACTCCGTTCTCTCCTACACCCTGCCTTACTCCATATCCTCCCAAATGTATCAAATGTATGCATATGATGTCTGTTTACTCATTCATTTCCATATTTTATTCTTATTTTTTAACACTGGATAATGAGTAATGAGTCAACTAAAGAAGCGATTTTAAAAAGTTGAGGTGAGTGGATTTGAGGTGTATTGAAAAAGAAGTAGTTAGGTTGTGCGGAATGCAATGCAGATAGCATACGGCTGTCGTAATGGTAGCGGAAAACCACATTGCATGCATTGCACAAAAATAAAATGGGACTGACTGGGCCTGGAGAAAAGACAGACTTGGTCGTTTTAAGGTTTGAGTGTGGTGGTAGACAGGATGCAGCAGTTTGGTTGAGAACGTTGCCCGGAATATGCTGATCTATCCTCACCTTGTATTTCCTCCGACTCTTCCACACTTTCACCCGGAATACATGGAGGAGACGTTGGCCGGGAGTGTGGTAGTGCTGGAGCAATTTCCAGCCAGCTCTCACACACGCAATGTGTTTACGTTGCAGTCAGTCCATTCCTTTCCAATTTATTATTATTATGTCGTCTTATCTTGTGTATCTCTCTACTTCTCTTTTTATACACAACTTTTTAAATTATTTATGTACATATCGAATGAATGTACAAATATATGCTTCCTAGTCTGAATCATCCAGTCATGCTCGTCCACTACTATCTTTTTTCTCTCCAGCATGAATTCAGTCGCTCGTTTCATCTTATTTCGTACGGGAGAAGGGAAAGCACACATCTTTCGTGGATGTGAAAGTAGTAGTGGCCAGACCAGCATACCATAACATGTACCATAATATACCAGTCTGGAAACGTAAATTGGTGGACAATACTGCTCTTTCCTGCATGCATAGAAACCAATACCGCCATCACCATCATCCGTTTGGGCAAAATGTTTGTTCCACCAAAAAGGGGAAAATTACTCTGCTTTGGTTGTGGCTATATGTATGTATAAATGTCGTGAGAGATCTATGTACATGCACACAGACTGTCACACACACACACACACATCGTCATCATCATGCATATCAGTCCAATCCCATAGCCCAAAACATACCACTGATGTCCTATTGCAAAAATTAAAAATATAGAAAGCCGGGTCATATTTATACGGGTTTAGCCCAAAAAGATTAAATTGCTTGTACATTTTGTAAAAACAAGCGGAACTTGTTAAAAGCAAAGAAAGGCTGCGAACTAGACTCCCGAGTCTAGACTGAATCGTGCTTGTATATCGGCATTGGTGCAAAGAGTCGTGTTTTGTTTTTTGTTGCAGCAACTCTCCCTTCCCCATTTACAAAATCACCATCTAAACTTAAAACTCGCAAGTAGCGTTTTTGCTTTCTCTGGATGAAAAAAGAATTCAAGAGCAACTGGAATAAAGTAGAAAGCGTAGGAGAATGTAGGCTACGATGTGAGTTTATACTTGTCTACCGACACGACAGACCGAAAGCTGACGAAGGGAGGAACAGTACTACGTTACATATTATCCCATATATTTAATACACTACCACTGCACAAATACTTTCTTTTCTTATTCTTCCCATATTAATAAGCAAACAAAGTTGGATTTTTTTTCTCGTCTCCTGTCGGCACCCCAGTATTTCAACAAAAATATGCCATATCATTACACTATTATTGGTTTCTCTTCCTTTTCGCACAAATGCATCCATTCATATCATGAGCAATGCAATAGTATAATAGGTATAGGCATAAGTATAGTAATAATATTTCTATTTGGAAAACATAATTTATATTGAGTAAATATCATGTCCATAATCATCATCATGTCTATACTTTATAATTTCTCTATTAATCCACCTTTTTAGTTTGAGAAAGGCTGACTGGGTGTCATTTAACCCACAAAAATGCAGTACATTACTAAATGTAGTCGTTCCTGTACACAATTTCGGGTTGTCGAGTAATTAAAGTATAGTGATGGGATTCCAATGCTTATGTCTAGATGGAATAGCGAGAAAGCAGCGCAGCTTCGGAATACCTTACCAAAAAAAGCCATGGTTGTAAACAATGGAGAAGCGCCACCACTACCGGTGGCTTGGGAAGCCGAAATATGTCTTTGTTGATTTGCAACGCTTGTCTGCAGCCGTCCTACCAACTGTGTACCTTGGTTTGAGCTACATGCATTTTATATACCTATAATATATTCATATGTGCATACACTATTCTGACTCTGACCAGAAATCATGAGATTGATTGTAGACACAAAGTAAAAATAGTTACAACGGTTTTTTCAACTTATCAACTCATGATAAGCCAGCTTTTGATAACCCACGGCATTAGACTTCTATATAATTGGCTTATCAGCCGCATGGTATGCTGTAGCTACTCTTTTATTGTTAACAGTTAACTAGTTTTTGTCATTTTCTATCCTACTTCATTTTCCTGCTCCTGTTTCATTAACGAATGAAAGACAAAACAAAAAAAAACGCGAGAAAGTCTGAAGGAGTAATAGTGTGTGTGCAAGTTTGCATTGTGAAAGAGTATTGAAGAGCGAGCTCAGGCTCTACTCTCGCATACTTCCCGACTACGTTTAATGTTAAAGGTATCTGACTCAAGTTTGACTCAAGCCACGCATACAGGTAAAAATCACAAATTAAATTGGAATTTCTCAATTTTCGTTGTTGCCATCAACACTGTTCCTCCGTCCGAGACTGGCCTTATTGTGCCTTGCCATGTGAAGCACAATTAAAATTCAAGGATATGCGTGCATGCACGCTGTTATTTCTCTTCAAAATATAAATTGTCATCATGATCGCCACTACATGTACGCTAAATGCAGAACTTCTCATGCATATCAAATGATTGGCAGTTTGTATGTAGGTATTCATATTCACAAGTATGCAGAAACTTTCAGAATAACCTTTCAGTGGTAGCCTTCGTTGGATTTTTCCTTAGTGAAAGCATATCAAACACAAGGAAACAATGACTTATTGTTTTTAGCTGCTTAACGAAAAATTGTAATACAAACAACTTTATAAGGAAGGCTCCAGTCAGCCAGGATTACAAGAGTTCTAGTCGGTATTGGAGTTGCATGCATGATAAATATAGCGTTATGTAGTCACCACAGCCCCAACGTCAGACCTGGGTTGGGTACGTTTGTTCTGATGCATATTTTCCAGGAGGTTTGCCTATTTCTCCATTTAGTTTCAAGCTCCACCCGTGAGAAATAATTACTATTTCATACATAATTCTCTCTGCATCTATTTTAAGGAAAAAAAAATTATTCTAGCTTGCCTTCCATCAAGCAGCTCTTCCTGATTTAGTTGCTCATTAAAAGTTTATTTTCTGGAATTTCAACTGTTTGGCATATTCATAGAGTCATACTTAATCACAGATATCTCGATGCAACTCTCAAACACAAAATCTGCAACGTAATATAATATGCTGGGCATTTTTGGTTTTTCCTTTGTTTTTCATCCTATTTCGTACAATTAGGATTTGGATGATGCCATAAGAGGGTCATCTCTCACCGTTTCCTTTTTGTTACGACATTACATACCCATTTGAAGCTGGGAATCCATAAAGACGAAGAGGAAAGCAAAAAAGGGATTTGGATTTGATTTGGAGAAAGTATTTTTGAGATGCACACTTCTGTACACTATGTTTTTTTTTGTCTTGTTCCCAAGCAGGTTCAAGAGGGGCTGCTGCCACACTCTGGAGAAAGTCTGCACAACCTGTACGGCTGCTTTCACTGCCAAACCAACAAGAGGGAGGTGATGGGGCGCACAGCACTGAATACACACTACATTCAATGCACCACATTGCTCGTATTTCCAGAGAAAGCTCATCTTCAAACTGCATAGGTATTACATTTTTGCTGGAGATCGATTAGAGCCGAATGGCCTGCTTACTCCAATATTCGTCGTCACTTCGAGACCCACACCCGCCCTATATCGCTCATGGCGCAGTTGTTTGGACTCGGAGTCGCGAATCTCTCAACCTCCTCACCTACACACAGACTGAGAGTATATTTGCGAGTGAATACCATACCGTCCCGTGTAACAAGCCCCTCACTCAATATATACCCTACATATATCATGTCTACTTTCTCTGTGAAAAAAGGATAGACACTAGCAAAATAATGATCCGAAAGTGAGAGAGAGTAAAAAGTATAAAAAATAGTCAAATTTTATTTTGAAAACCAAAGATAATGGCTATGGTGAAAAAAGGGAGGGAGCCCGTGTGATTGTTTTCTCCTCAACAGAATAATTAGTTATACAGTGCTGCTCAAAAATAGTGCCGTCGTTTGTTAAAAGAAGAGAAAGTTTTTCTTTTAGTGTGTGTCTGTGTTTTGTATATACAAATATCCCTATATAGCCCAGCCTTCATATATACTCCATACCACTCAGATGTGCAGAACTGTATACTTGCGTACATACATGTTTACTATTTGCACATGATCTTAAGAGGGTCAACTTATCATCTTGATAATTACCATTATGATCCTCCCATTCAAATGTTCATATTTTTGTTGGAAATCATCTCATTGCTCTCCTTCCATTGAGCTGAAAAGCTGATCCGATGACACACTTTCAATTCCACTGACGGTTTTTATAATCTCAGCCCAACTAACTCTTTCGAAATTCTCGGTCTATTGTTTACATAGTGGCTGGCCTGTTGTCCGGAGTGTGACAGTGATTCCTTTTCTGTTCCCATTTTTATTGTCGTCTTCTCGCCTCTCCGTGCTCCATCATTTTATCGGATTGGGAGTCTCCAATTGTGCCCTGCACGTTGGAGAAATTTGAGCTCAGAGTAAGTCCATATATAATTTAAACATCTGTCATTGTTTAAAATCTCCTTAATTTGCATGCTTAACATTTTTCAAGGTTTTTCCAGCCTTTTCGTTTTTAAAACTTGTGTGATTTCTGTGTAATAATCCTTTTTATCATCATTATCATCGTCATCCGTATTTGTACATATTATGTAGGTATAATATTGTATTGTAATATATATCTTATAGTTATCTGTATAGTTTATGGTGAAAGGTACATTTTATATTCTTGTAAGGCGACGACAGGATAGAATACACACAACTTAATGTTCTCAGGTGGTCTTTTGGTGCTCCCCTCAGTTTTTTGTTGTGTAAATGCAAGTGTAAGAATGGTGTGGAGTGAATACCTAACTCATCGAAGCGTTGTTGGAACCAACTGTATGTAAAATGCTGGATCACTGGAACCGAAACGTATCAGTCTAGCCAACAACTCTCTGGTCGTTCGGAGTTTCTATCCTTTCCATTCTCATAACGTGTTTCACACACTAATCTATGTGCTTGTGTATTGAGCAGTACAGTTTGCATGCTTTGTAAAGGTGAAAGCTCGACGGCTAGGCCCAAGTATCGATCGGCAAGCTAGAAATATCATAATGCGCCCATTTCATTTTCTAAGTCGACAACTTTTTTATTCGTTTCTTCGCTCTTTAGTGCTTTTGCGTCGTCGCCCTAGTTTTCTCCAGATTTCGCTTCTCTCACACTCTCCTGCTCCAGTTTCTCCCGATGACGAAATACGAAAATATATATAAGGCAATGTCGACAAGTTTTTTATTCGTTTCTTCGCTCTTTAGTGCTTTTGCGTCGTCGCCCTAGTTTTCTCCAGATTTCGCTTCTCTCACACTCTCCTGCTCCAGTTTCTCCCGATGACGAAATACGAATAAATATATAAGGCAATGGACCTACTATATTCTTGTGTACGAAAATATTATACAGCTAGAAAAATATATTCTGGAAAGAAGCCATGGCTGTACTGTAGCAGTCTCGTACTTAGAAAATATGACCAAGCCCAGTGTACATATATCTCCTGACTGCGTTTTATTTCCTGACTTGGAATATATATTTTGCCATCAAATAATCCTGCAAGTTCGCAACCACTTTAAAATATATATATTCTGCGCTGCCCACTTCTAAAACAGTCAAGCAAATAAAAAGAGTCCATTAGACTGTAAATTTTAACAAATTCAACGAATTGCACAAATTTCCGAAGGATTTAGTTCAGTAAATCCTTAACATAATGACGAAGTGTTGAAAAGGGAAAGTTGGCTGAAGATGTGGAGTGTTAGATGAAAGCTGAAGATGTGATAGGTGATTATTATCTTCTGGAAAGCGACTTAATCAGGATAAAGGGTATCTGCACTCAAGATGAACACGCCGTTCGAGAAGCGTGTGTGCCTCACGATTTGCATTTGTCAGTTGACGGCAGTGCTAAGTTGCGTGAGCATGGTTTACTTGACGGTGGCAGTGTACATGCCCTCCTATCGCACCCTCAACTCTGGCTTTTCAGAGAACACGGTGATGTGTACTACAGTGTCGAACAAGACGTTACAAAATTGTGAGGAGGAGGGGGTGGAAGGTCCCTCTTGGGGCTCTTGTGGTGAGTGGTGTTTGTCAAAGTCCTCCGGGACTTGCACTCAGATCAGGGTGGATGTGCGGAGGAACGGGAGCAATGTCCGGCTGGAGGAGTGTGACCCCAACGCCTTCGACACCAAGTACTGTCACGGCATTGACCCAAAGATGAAGGTCTACGAGTAAGTGCCCTTCCCCTTAATTAACAAATTAAATAATTGGTTGGTTGCGCATGTGACAGTCCTCTCACACCTCTTGTCTTCAATCTTGTTGTGCTTGTCTAGGTGCATCAACGGAGACTGCTTAACCCTGCACGGGATCTTTAACTGCACCAAAGGTCCGGGCTCTCCAACGGGCGAGACGCAAGGGGCGGTCTGTAAAAATCTCACCTCCGTGCTCTCTTGCAACCTGACAACCACCGACACGCCAACCATTTGCAAAGATCGCAAGTCATGTCTTAATCTGGATGGGTTGTTCGAGTGCAATTACGGGAGTTGTGCCAAGGTGAGACCTCCATTCAAATGCGAAAAGCGCTGCATCTCCATCAACACCCACGACAAAGACATAATGGTTCGTCAGGGGGACGTGATCTACACGGCCAAGTGTGCGCGGGCTCGGGACATTGAAACAGAGTTGGAGGTTTGGCCTAAAAATATGAAGTCCCTTGCCAAACCAGATCGACCTCCGATGCTCATGATGTTCTGCACGTCGCTAATGGAGGTTCCTGGAGACCGCACGACCTACACCTTGTCTGATTGCTTCAATGGCACATTACTGGAACCAGATCACTTTGGAAATTCAACAAACATCACGTACATTCTTCAAAGTCACCAAGAGTCCAATGAGCGACCACTGGACGTTGAGCGGAGGTTTGTGCCCCCAGAGCCCGACCTTCTAATCTACAACGCGACGCCGCTTTACATCAATCACGACGCCTGTGTTAACACGCTCATTCTCCAAGAATGTGAAAAGTTCCATGCAGAATATGGTGGTGACGGGGGAGATCTGAGGAGTCAGTCTCGATTCCAATGCTATTACTCACCAAACAACTCCGACTTTGTTGTTCTCCGCTTCAGCCGCATTCGAACTGTAATGGAACTCATGCTCGCCTCAGCCGTTCCAGTCACGCTAGCTATCGTGTCCTGCTTCACCTTGGTCCTCTGCACCAGAATCATTCATGTTGGGGACGACTCTCACTTTTATTTTCAGTGTTGTGGGGCAGATGCAAAGGCGGCGTTGGAGAAGGAGGCGGTGGAGGCAATGGCCCTGTAGTCAACTTAAAAATGAATATTAATTAACAAAACAAGACGAGTTTATAATTTAGTCTTCTCAACCTTTGTCCATTTTATTCCTTGCACGCATTAAAAATAAATCCTGTTGAATCTCTTTTGTAAACTACACAGGATATATTATAATATGTAAAGTATAGCTCTAACAAGGTAGTTAATGATAACTAATGAGCAATTACCTACATACAATTACAAAATGCACTGTTCCTTATGAAGAGTTATGAGTTATTTGCTTTTCATGTCTGCGAGCAATTGTCATGCATGTGGATTGGTGGAATAGCACAAATTAATTAATTGAGAGATATTTGTATCAGAATAAATAGAGGTGCGGATGATGATGATAATGACGGGCACACATCGAAATGCAGCACAAGTAAATATAAAATTAAGTAAAGAGAGAAAGGTGAAAGGGAGGGGCTGGAATGATGGAGTAGGGAATGGTAGGGTATAATGCGTGTTCTGTAGAAATGTGAACTGGTCCCTTAGGAAATCATCGTAATGGTAGGAGCAGCAGGAATAGTCGCCTCAACACTGAACAATCGGCACGCGCGTAGAGAAAGTCGGAGCTCGCAACAGGGAGAGGACTGTCAGCCAGCGCACCAGCAGCTATGTGTGGGACGTGTAGGATCCCGAGCAACCATTTCCGAGGGCATCACATCGAGAACAGTGCCAGGCCCGCCATTGTCGACGCTCAGTGGGAGTCGTGACAATGGCGGGGGAGGTGGTCCAGGTGGTGGTGGTCTTCTCAACTCCTGCCACTCCCGTCCTGCCACCGCCCTCTCCTCCACCAATATCAACAGAAGCAGCGGAGGGGGAGGAGGGGCATTGGGGGAGCCTGAGATAATCGCAGAGAAGATGTCGTTGAAGGACCAGGTCAAATTTTACGTGTCGCTAACGCTAGGGATCGTCGCCTCAGTTTGCGTTTTTGCCTTACTCTTCCTCATCCCGCTGGTGGTGGAGCCCTCCATCTCCACGCTCCTTGCCGACTTTGACCCGGAAGCTGCCACTTGTGTCACCATCGACTACACGTACGCCACTGGCCTGAGCAAGTGTGGGCGCTGGAGCTCATGTCGGGAGGGCTGCACTTCCACCCCGTCCCAGTGCCACCAGATTTATGTTAGTTATCGTAAGGCCCACAAGCCGGGATATCCTAAAATAGAAAATTTCACCATGGTGGATCCTTCAGACTGGCTGGTAAGGCCATTTTTTCATTGCACCCAATTGCATTTTCCATTCAACACTCTCAATTAATTAATTACTCCACTTTCTAGGATGAATCAGTTAAATGCGATGAGTATGGGGAGACTTATAACCAGGTAAACCCGTCCTCCCATCAATCCTTTTAATGCTAATCAATGTAAATTGCAATTTTTGTACCTGGTCGTTAATTAAATGAAAGTATGCATATATAAGAATGGTATGCTTATTGAAGCGAGATGCGGTATTGACAAACATGAGTAATGCGCCTTCTGATTCCATTTATTCATTGTGCGCATACATGTGACAGATTAAGTGTTGATATTTAGTTATTGATTATTGTTGTTATAAAATTTAAGCTCGGGAGGACATTTCCGTGTTACTATAGCCGAGCGAATCCGCGGCTAGTGGTGACGGACTACAACTGGCAAGAAACTGCTTCGCCACTGCTGATCGCTCTCGGACTTCCAACCA
>JAHZNG010002140.1:0-14889 GCA_027744375.1 Orchesellides sinensis | reverse complement strand
TTCCGCTTTATCAACCCTGTACATTCCTTAAACACATTACTTTTCCGAATTGAGTAGACCACACCATGGGAACGTTGTTTTGTAAAAATGTGTACATTGCAAATCACAACGTATCCCCGATTCCCCCACCCCTACCTATTTATCCGTCACATTCTTTGAGACGACGGGCTTTTTGATATTATGTTTCAAGAACCTAAGATCGGCATGCATACCATTTAATGCTTCAGACATTGGTATTATCAATTGTAAGCTACATGGGCGATTGAAAATATTTTATCGCAGTTTAGCCACTTTTCTCCCTTATTTAAACAGGGATCTCGGAAGAAGCAATAGCTTGGATTTAATTTTAACCTGCTTTTATGCACTCAAAGTATTTTTAAACTCGGTCTTTTGCCTTTGTACACATCAGCATTTTAGAAGATTGTTTTTTTTTGTAAAAAGCAATATTAACCAAGTAACTAGCCTAACCATTGTATTTACCTGTCTCCACCGTTTACTTATGAAACGTCTCAAAATTTGTCTACAGCAACAATCACGCACCTGCTATATGTTTGCTTACTACCACAAAATTTGTTGAATTAAAAATTGTTTTGAGCTATGTATGTATGTACCTAATGTTTCCTAAAATACATTTATGGGCTAGATTTTTATTTTCTTAAGTTCATATCAAGTTTACAAAGGAGGTAGCTAAATCTTTTTCCTATTATTATATGTAAAACTTTCAAGAGACCCTTTTCTCCTGCGATCGAATTATCCAACGGACAACGTCTGCAGGTGAAGAAGGGATTTAAGAAACTCCTTTCAACCCCGACGCCGGATTATTTCAGGTGCATTATTCAGAACAGGTAAAGGTAAATGAAAGAATAGGACTTTAAAAAGCAAGTCTACTTGACCGAATATTTTATGCATTCGGCTATTTTAATAAACTATTTGAACCTTGGGGTACTGGAAGCTGGCAGTATAAAAGGCAAGCAAGTTTCCATGAAAAGTTACACTTTGATATAGCAGTTTCAACAGAGCACATCAGATCTCTCAACGAGTAAATTTAGCAATGGCTAACTTAAAACTTATCAGTATTTTCTGTGTTGCTATTGCGGCAATCGAAGGAGCAAATCTTTTGAACAGACCAAGACCAGGAGTTCCAGTTTTCGGTTCATTCCTGCCGACGCTTACCGGATGGGGTTGGGCACCGTCAACCCCTCCACCAATCCCTGAAACAACTACCACTCCAGGATGGTCCCCACCCCCAGAAACTACTCCAGGATGGTCCCCACCACCAGAAACTACTCCAGGATGGTCCCCACCTCCAGAAACTACAACTACACCACCTCCAGCAACTACTCCAGGATGGTCACCTCCTGAAACCACAACCGCACCACCTCCTCCAGAAACTACTCCTGGATGGTCTCCACCTCCAGAAACAACTCCTGGATGGTCCCCACCTCCAGAAACTACTCCTGGATGGGCACCACCTGTAGTCACTCCTGGTTGGGCACCACCTGCCCCTGGTTGGGCTTCACCTGCTGGTCCAAGTAAGTGAAATTGAGTGCTATTACAAAAATTCTTTTATGAAATATAAAATGTTTTGCATTTTCAACGAATACACAAGAGTTATAATTTCAAATTCTAATCCTTATATTTATCTGATATTTTGCAGTTGTGATTGAAATGGCTGGAGAAAACATTGCTCAGGGTGCTGGCGAAGCTGGTGCATCGCATGGTATGAGCATTAGCGTTTCCGGTGATGCTTCCAACCCTGCAGTCCTTTCCATCCAAACAGGCAGCAGTTCCAGTCTTGGCCAAGGAGCTGGAATCCAACAAATCAGCAATATCAATAGCGCTGGTGAAAGCGACACGTTTCATGGTATTGATGGCTACAACTACGGAGATAGTGGCGAGTACTATGGTGCTTCCGTTTCTGGCAACAATGTCGACACAACGTCAGGTGGTGCTTCATTCGTAGTTGGGCAAGGTATCATCGGCCAGGGTGGCTATACAATTAATAGTAATCCTAATGCCCCAGGCTGGAGACCCAGTCTTTAATAATTGCCTAATAATATGTACTTCAAGATACATTAAGCATTTTTGTTTACCGCTTTTGTTGGAAGATAAAATAGACAATTTTTATAATTATTGTTGAATGATATCAATGTAGTAATGGTTAGTTGATTAAAACAGTATTCAAGCAATTTTCATGAATATTTATTGAATATTTTTTATTGTATGCTCAATAAGCGTATTATCATAAGTTGCAGCCTCAAAAGAAAATTGAATATCATTGGTTAAAGTAACTCTTAACATAAGTTTTACAGTAATAATGATCTACATGATTATTAAGCGTAAAGCATACATAATTTCACTAAAACAAATAGCACTAGCTATGCTTTGTCATTTTGGTTTATGAAGATTCATCTAGGCAATAAAAATGATCGGTAAACTGTTTCACAGGATGTATTTTAAGGATGATATAGTTTTTCTGTATTAAACGTTGTGTGTACATAAAGAGCACTAATTATTGCTTGCTTGCATTGATGTTCCGTTTGATTTCACAGTAGTATTGTTTGTAATCAACATCACTGCAAAACTCTACGCACCAATTTGATTGTCAGCGACTTGAGAAAGAAGTATATAATGCTATGCAAACTTTTACCACCTGCTATAGTTAGAGTACAGAGTATATGCACTAATTTGTAACATGGATTTGGATTCTACTCCACAACTTTAATAGCAGGGCAATGCTCAGTTTCAGACAATCACGTATATGCGAAACTTTGGCAAAAAGATGTTAGTTGCATTTACTTCAACCAGAAACAATCTTCATAAGTGTCAGTGGTCCAGCGAAAATGAAATTCGTTTGTATTGTTTTAAGTATACTTTTTGCACTACAATATAGTACAGGAATGGAATCTAGTTTTCAGGATTTGTTACGACGGGGCAAATCCATATTATCCCGTTCGAATCCTTTGAGGTAAATAACTTACACTAGGTTTTAACCCTAACGGTAATTTTTTAATTACTAAATGAAAATGTAATATAATTCGTAAGTAGAAAATTTGAGATCAGTGATGACCCAGTCTTGTTCCCTGAACACCGAGAAGAATTTCATAGTGAAGAGTTAGAGGACAGTGACCACGTGGTTCGAAAACCACTAAATGCCTACTCCTATTCTCCCCAGCAGCATCATCCCCATAAAAAGGAGCATACTGAGAACCACTATAAAGGAGTTTATCGAACTGACATTATAGAAAATGACAATATGGATTTGTATAGTTTAATAGGAGGCATTTCCTTTGCTTCATTTCTTGCAACAACATTGTTCATTTTAAGCAACAGGAGAAACGGTAAGTTTTGTGCAATCATAAAATTGAAAGCATATGTGTCTATTGTGTCTTATATGTTTTTGCGTCGATCCTTTGATAACTAAATGGTAACGGTGATTTGTAAAGGTTCGCTATTCAGATCACTGGATGAAGTTGTTTCAACAGAAAAACCTTATCGTGAAGTTGGATATATCTCACCTTACCATTGGTCACGCGAGAAACATGCTGGAAGGATGTCGTGATGAAAAATTGTGGTACCTAATATGCATTCTAAGTTATTCTTGTACATTTAATATATATGCTGTACGAAATAGTAAAATTAAGAAAATATGGAAATCCGTCATCTCATAGGTTATCATTCTTCACTAGCATATCACATAACAATAACATAGTCGTTCAGCTCTGCTGTTACATTTTTATTAAAAAATAAAAAATAAGCTACTCCAATTATGATCAACCATGGTTTTGCTTTAATGCATATATATTTACAAGCATAATCATTCATCAATAGTTCCGAAGAGTTTATCTGGATACCTTACATCTTGCTGACATAAAGCATATGCTTTGGCTAAGCAGTTTCTGTCGTTCCACAAATGAGCAATTATACCAGGCGTTATCACTAACTCAATACAATCTTCAGATCCGAATCTGTTGTTTGGCTCTCCTGCTCGGAAATTAGCATATGAAAGTGACCTCCCAGTTGCCATCCATGTGAACTGACCCTCTTTTCCCAAATCCGTCCCTGATGTCCAATAAGTTTCGGTAGTGGTGATGTCTACAAGGAGATAACACCCCAGGATCAGTTTTTGTTAATTGTAAATATTAAAATTCTTATATACAGATTTACCTAATTTTGGAAGAAATATTTCAATAAAGGTTTGTTCATATCTATTTTCGATTGCTGCCAAGTGAAGTCCAATAGACCGACAATACTCCCAAGATTCAAACCAATTCATCTTGAACAGAAGTTATCGTTCAGTTCAAAATATACACATGGTGAAACGAATAGTTTTAACTAATACCTTGATTGCAGACTCGTGATAAAACTTCTTACTTCCGGTACATCCTAAAAACTCAATAGTTCCGCAACTTGTTTTTTCATCGGTTTCACTACAGTTTCCAGCAGAATTAACAAAATCGGTCTTTGGGTGATTGTGGGGAATCTTAGCAGTGGTACTATTTTTAGTAGAGGGTTGATGATCAGTTAACAAAGGCAGTGCACTGTAATGAAAGTACGCGTGACAAATTAAATTTGATTGTATAAGTCAAGACTAAAAGCATACATTTTAGATTAATTAATAAAACTGACTTTAGCTGAACAGGAACTGGGTAGACCATAAATGTTACAAAAAATATTTTGATAATGAATGCTTTAGTATTAACCATATTTTTATTTCTGTCTTTTACTTCTAGTTTCAAGAACTGTAAAAATGTAAATGTGACGAACGTCTAAGCGAATGCAATATATGAACGCATTTTAACCCTAATGTTTCAATTTATAAACTCATGTACACAAATGTTGGATTTTGATAATTTTTTGTCATGTGTTTATTTAACTAAAATCTCGAATGTGATTATGGGTTTAAGTTTTGTTACAAGCTTTTGGACTTCAAGGCTCAACCTGGTTTGCACATTTTGTTAAAAATTCCTTGTCCTTTAGAAATGTCACTTTACTAATGATGAATCCTTAATGACAACTGTAAATATACCACCTGCCAGGTAACAATCGAAACAGACTGAGTCTTTTCTATCTGTACACGTCTTCAAACCCAATATGATCTCCACAGTGTAACAACTCTCGATTTCCTCCTTCCGGAGGTACACAATCATTCTCTGGAGGACATTGATACGCTGCTTCCAAACAAGGATCTATGTATGCTGGCACAGGCTGAATTAGCTCTTTCAATGAATAAGGGTCATATGTCATTTGAAACTGACAATAGTCATGTGCATCGCAGCGGTCTTTCTCGTTCCATGGATTGTTGTCGGTGATGACACGACCGGCAAGGCATCTTTCATCAGGCTCGGGACAGGGACAACAAGGTTGCAATGATTGAGCTTCGTAACAAGTGTTTTCTTGCTCAGGACAAGGATTAGGACAGCATTTCTCTTGAAGCGAGCATCGGTAATTTGGACAGATTGTCTCCAAAAATTTTCTGTAGTTAACGCAATATATTTTAGATGGTGGCTTTGGCTCAAGCCATTTCATTATGCACTGTGAATAAAGGAGATATAAATGACGGAAAATTATTGTAGCTGAACATTATTGATTCATTATACAAAAAGTACAGATTCTGCTTCAAATTTCAAAAGATAAAGTCAATGCTAAATTACGTGTATATTCGTTGGATTTATTTTTGGGACCGGATTTTTTACGTAATCTAAAAATTCCATTACTTTGCAGTAATTTATTCGATCACATTCATCTGCAGGCTCAAACCTTGAAAATGAGGTTACAATTTTAATTTAAAAATATCTACAATATACACAAACAGGGTATGGATTTGCATGACATACATAACTAACTAATATCACATTCGCATACTTACTTGTCAATCAGAAAGTCAATGAGCTGCCTTTGCAAAGGTATTTTTGCACCTATTAAAGCACTACGTAATGTTTGTCTGTCTACCACACCAAGGCGGCATGGATCATGGTGTCTCAAAGTATATTCTATTCTTTGTAGGTAATACCTGTCATAACCCTTTTTGTTAAGCTCTGTCTGAATTGCAGATCTAAAATCAATCACAAACATATACACATTAATCCATTCCATGTACCTTCAAAGGAAAATTTAAAAAATTAATGTAGAATATTCGTAATATAATACTGCAGAGTTTTCATATCTGGTCCTGGAGCATCAGCTTGAACTTTGAAAGCCCGTGTAAGTGTAATGACTTCGTGTTCACTCAATGAACATTTAATAACTTGGAGTAACAAGTCTCTAAAATCATTAACTTCAATTACTCCATTTAAACACGAGTCTTTTTCAGAGAAAAGATTTAGTAGATCACTAGCTAGCCATGGTCCGATGGCTTCTCGTACCTTCTCAAGAACTAAGCACAAGTTTGACTTTGGGAACTGAAACGTCAATACCATGGATCAAACTCAATTAAATTACCTAGCTATTAAATATTTGATACTTCTTCATGTTTTCCATAGGTAAACCGATAGCTCACCAAGTGCTTGTTTTGTTCCATGTAGTCGTGTGTTAGAGAATCGGCTCCTGTCAGCAGAAATCCAAATCCATTTAAATACAATGTATTCCCAACGTAGAAATCTTCTGGTTGGTAGTATTCAGTCACTTCTCCAAGCTCATATCGTGGCATTATTCCAGTGTCGGATTTTCTCGGCCGACATCGTTGTAAAAATGTTCCTTGTTTCATTCCTGCATGCAAATATGAATAATGAAATGCCCACGTAAGTTTTAGCTAGAAACTTTTAGCTTATTGATAGTTTGCTTTCCACTGATAACTCTAATGCATGCATGTGTATAACTTTGTTCTGAGAAACACCGGTTTTTAACCTGTATTAGGATGTGGCTTTTCAAATATTTTAATTGTGTTATCTGCCATGAAATAATTTATGATGAATCGTCTGTCAGCATTCACTTTATGTTGTGTTTTATACAGTTGCGCATCAAATCCAAGAATGTCCCTAAAATATTGTAACAAAAAATAAAATTGCAATACCAAAATAACAAGTGTCACTTCTCCATCACAAGCAGCTTACTTCTCCATCACAAGCAGTCTCAGCTCATCTTTTTTAGGAGCGTGAACTTCGATTTTATCCCAGTTAGCAAGTGTGTCTGCTTCATCACCGATTCCTATGTGAGGGGGTGTTTCCATTCTGGGTAGGTCTCTCTGAGTTTCTTCTTTTGTCAGTGTGAGCGGTGTGAAATCCTCTATGTCGTGTTCAACATAATTAGCATCAAGTTTTAATGTTAACTACTGGTGCTCTCAACTACGTATATTATTTGTCAGCCTATCTTACGTATTCCATATTTATCCTGATAATATTTCTTTGTAAATTCGTCCATTTCGGTGATAATAAATGCCCTCCCGTAGACATTTAACACTGCGCCAATAGCTAAGTCCCTATCTTTCACGTATGGCTTTTCTTCAATGCCAGGACAAAGCCTATCTTCCAGGAAAGTTTGGCCCAAGAATACTGATTGACAGCCACCAGTTGTATTGAGTATCAGTAGAGCTTCCTCTTTGTTACCAGGAATCGTGACCATGTCTTTGTGATCCTGGTCCAAGTATATAATTGTAGAAAGTCATAAGTTCAACCGGAAAGATAGTATGACTTTATCAGACCTTAAGACTACAGTATGTATATACCTTTAGTAACTTTCCACGATTAAGAAATGTTGGAAAAACTGCTGTCCTCGTATCATGAGGAATTTCTTTAATTTCTATTGTGTCATCCTCAAGAAAGTAATGTATTTGAAATTTCCTCAGATATCCATCTTCGCTACACCTATCATCCCAAAACGCCCAAAATCTTAAGACCTTTTGATTATTCAGCAAGAATTTTTTAAATTTTCCTTGGTCTAAGTTAATGTTTGCTTTCCGAGCAAACAAGCTGGTAATTCTCTAGAATACAATTTGTCTTGAATTAGTATTTGAATTGTAGTAGTTTTCATTAGCCAATTAGCATTACAACGAAAATGAATGGTGCTTCATCAATAATATACATCTTTTCTCCAAATTGTGTAGGGATCTTCTGGCATGGTCAAATTAGGTGGGACTGTAATACCCAGCTTATTCAAGTATTTCCTCGTAGGGTCATTGCAGCCACAAATAAGAAACACTTTACCATAAAATTCAACTTCACATCCAACATTAAAATGCTCCATAGTGTAAAATTCGGAGTCAGCAGGGGGTGGTAACGGAATTCTATGCCTTCGGATCAGACGCCCTTGAGTGAATCCTGGGTCAAACGTTTTTGGCTCATAAACGTCTACCGTACTACAACATTTTTTGAAATTAGAATCCTACTGACCTAGCTAAAAAGATTTACATAGCCATAAACGTCTTTACCCATCGTCCATATAAAAGCGAATCAGAACTTGGCGTATTCTATAGTTTTCTTTGTCTGACTCTGGAACAGGCTCTTGATAATATCCGTAAAATATGAGGACCTATAGGAGTTCAGTTATCATACATTTAATTAAATTGGCGCGTGGTGTAAGTAAAATGTTTTTAGTTTCTTTTGAAAACGGATTTTGAAAGCTTACTCGGCCACAATGCGCCAGCCAAGATGGTATCCTAGGCCCACGAGAACGTAAATATTTGCATGACTGAGTATCAGTGTATGGACGACATTCTTTGAACATGTGACAATTCGGATTTTGAGAGCAAATGGGCTTCTGGGGAGCACAGCAAGTGTCGCAAATGTCGTCAAAATTCAGAGCTGGACATGACTCTAACCCCGGTGGGATCACAAAGCAGCATTCATAAGGATTATTCGACGGAGAGTTTTTTAACTCTCCCGATTTGGCAAAATCAGGGCTGTAGTCAAAATGAGCATGGAGTTGTTGTGCAACGGGACTGTTCCCACTGTTATCGTATCTATCCAGGAATCCCTTGGAGTCAATAGCTTTAGTACCAAGGTTGGTGTGGTGCTGAGCAGTGTTATCGGGTACGAAGCCAGTAGAGCTACAAGTTGTGGCTACTTTCACACAGCTTTCTTGGCTGCGAGTTGGAAGCCTGCTAGAGTTGGGGTTTTGGCATGAACTTGGCATTTTTTAAAGGTTTGCTTGGTTAGGATTAGTTTTTAAATGGTATCGTTCAAGTAAAGATTGGTATGGAAGGTTTCAAATTACAAAACAGTAGATGGTTATATACATATAACTTGAAAATTTCCAGTTTATAAAATGTTCTAGAGGTATTATATGGATTGTAAGTTGGTATTTTACTGAGACTTGGGTTAGGTTAGTTTGAAGGTTAGGTTTAGGTAATGATAATGAAAATGACATGCTGACCATCAGCTATTTTATAATTATTTTATCGATGCTAGAGTTGTATGATCAAGTTAGTTAGTTTTTGGAACCCTCCTATTCTATCATTTTTAGTTGCAGTGGGAACCATAAATATCTTAATGATAAAATGCAATGCAATGGAGTACCCAGGACCTTCCATGCCTTTCCCAGCATAATACGACATTCGCAATGCTGTGTCATGATTCATAACTGTGTGAAAGTAAACGCTGAAACAAACAGCTAGCTATCGTACTTTAAAGCGTATTTTAAGAATCACAAGTCATCATATCAATAGTCATCATATCAAGAAGGCAACGACAAGTTACTTATAACAAAGTCGTAATGTGTATCTACTAATATGTACAGAAGAAAACTAGGGGAAAAGCTTAAAGTAGCAAATCAATAAAAATGATGCATATTTAAAGGCTCGAGTAGAGAAAGAGAAAATTCCCAATGAAAACGGAACGTTAACTGTGATAAGCAATTATAACAATTACATACTTGTACTTCCTACTTTGTGTGTGTTGCAGTAATACTGTTATAATATCCCGTATCAATAATAATTACGAATATTCAGTAGCTATATATAAGCATGTTTATCCACGGCAAGGAAAGGAATACAGCATTTTTGCTATTTTAATATTGCATTGATTCACATTCATCGCACCTATATGGTTTTGTTGTATCTGTTTTAGAAGGCCAGTAAAGTTTAGGTGTGGTGATCATATCACATATAGCTGTACATGGCAGAACAATAATGACAAAGTTCAAATCTCTAAATAATTAACTTACTTTGACTTTCACACTGTCTTATGCATTTATATATTTTATGCTTGAAAACCCTTTCATTCCATTCCATAAAGCTACCCAATATAAATTCAAGCTTGGGTTGGGTATATGTATGGGAAAAGGATGCTTTTATTTCACATTCACCATTCCCTTGTTGAACATTGAATGAGAAATGCAATAGTCAATGCACATAAACTTACTCTTGACCAAATATTTCCAGTTTCCCCATACCAAACTTTAGAAAACTTTGTAGGTCTTGTTGTAGTAAAACATTTGCAAACAAGGAGGAGGCCCAAGAAGCTTTGTTTGGAGGATATAGGTTTCGTGTACGTTGTATCAGCACATAAGCTTCATTCATATTCATGTTGTTGTTGGGGTTTGTTTTGGTCTTGACAAAGTTGACAGTGTCCAGAAAACCAGTGAAGAGTAGGTATTGATTTTAAAAGGGTTAACTACAATTTTCACTGGTTGATTTTGGTCAGTGAATGGTCAGTGATTAGTGTAGTGTGTGAATAACAAATCAAGCATTCTTTTAAAAAAAATATTGGGGAATAACTTTAATAGTGAGTGAAGGATTGAATTATAATTATTTTTGATCTTGTTTTTTTTTCAGGTCACAGGTAATAGCAGCTGGAAACAGGATGGAAACGTCAGATGTTAAAAGTTGTGGTGAAACCAGCGTCGTGACCGCCTATTGTTCGAAACCTAGTCTGAATCAAAGTTCTGAAGAAACAGTGTCTAGTGTTTTAGTCGGAGATTCTATGTATGATGGAGGAGGGAAATGGAAGATGAACAACCAGGGTGCGAGGAGTAGTGAAGCTGGAGGCTGTGTGGAGGGAACTGGCAACGATGGACATCATGTGGATGGACGTAACCATCCGTTATTAAATTCGTTGGTATAATCATGCATACATATTTGGAAAAATTGCTATGATTTACAAAATATTTCTTAATTTATTCATTATTGGTATATTATTAACTGTTTTGGTTAAATTAGGTGTCGTACCAGATAATGACGTATTTACCTCGGAAGGACCTTCTGAATTGTAGACTGGTTTGCACATCTTGGGATACAGAAGCATGTAGACTGTTGAGGAAAGAGCTGACGCTGGAGTTTTCAGACATTTGCCACATAAGTAAATTCAAGCAGTTGATGGATGATAACTTGGGGAAGAAGCCATACAGGGATTCGCCTTTTGCCAGGGTGTATTTGCGGACAACTTTTAGATTGGGTCATGACATATCGCAAGAGTTTTTTAAAGTTCATGGGTAAAAAGCCGATGGCTTAAAGTATTTGTTTCGTGTTTGGTTTTTATTTATTGATTGGTAGGTTGTTTATTATGCTAAGTTTGTATGTTCTATGATTACAGGTACTTTATTAGGCACCTACAGATTGCTAAGGTTGGGTGTGACTGTGGGGCAAACTTTTTTCAGAAACTCTTGTTTTACCAAACAACAAACCTTACGAGTTTAGATTTAGAGATAATTTCTTCGCCTATTCGTCTATCCCCAGTTAGTGAGTATTCTAAATACTTGAGACTGAAATCTTCAAGGCGTCTTTCACCAAAATGGAGATTGCCAAATATTAAGCGACTGCATTTGAGACACCAGCTGTTTGTAGAGAGACCAGTATTTATTCAAGAGCTCTTGGAAGCAGTTGTTAACCTAGAAGTTTTGACAACGGATGAAGCCAGTGCTTTCTTTTGTGGCAATATTTTTATTCCAAAAATTTTGTCGTCGAGAAATAAGTGGAACAAGTTGAAGAGGATACAAGTTGGTGACATGTTGTACTTCAGCAATGAACAGATGCTTAAGTTTGCGGAAATGAAGTTTCATCTGGAGTATTTGCCACTAAATTTCAACATATTAGTTCCTAGCTTGGAGAGCGCTAACATTAAAAACATAGTAGCTCTTTTATGCAGTGTTCAAGATCACCTCAAGAGGCTTGAACTTTTTAATCACAGGCCTGATCTTCCAGTGGACTTCAGAACGTTCCCCCATATGAAAAAACTTGAGCACTTAAAAGTTACTAATATTAATTTTCCATCAGCCGCACTACAAGGACTTCCAAATTTAAAAACCTTGTCTGTAGTCCATGAAGATGCTACATTGTACAACTCCTTCTTTAATTTGAAAATTCCACCACATTTAAGTGTAAGCACCGTTGGTCTATGCCCAGTAGTGGCTTTAAACCTTTCTCACTTGCGAGACTGGATGGCATATTGGGATTTAAACGCGAAAGTCTATGTTGGAGAACTGGCAAATGCATTTCCCAGATTACGTGTGTTATCCCTAAGTGCTAACGATTCAGTTTTAAAGAGCATTTACGAAAAAATGCCTAATTTGGAGGTCCTAACTGTACGTGGTCCCATCACTGATGAAGGGGTTACAGGAATACCGTTGGAATTATGTCAACGAATGCATAATGAGCAAGATTATGGACTGCTGAGTTCTGAAGAATTAAATCAGCTGCGATTTATTGGGGATTTAAGAAGTATGATTTCAAATGAAGAATATTGCCTTGCCTATTGTGTGTATATTTTGACCATTTTAGCCCTAACAGTCTCATTTTATTTTTTAAATTGAAATTTACAGGACTTCGAAAACTAACAGTTTCGTCAATCGGAAACAGGTCCTTACTGACAGAAGTATCCATTTTCCTTGGGTTCGTATGTTGTGTTGATCTGATTAATTTGGATATCGGCAGTCAGGAGGTTAGCCAATTTGTTATCTATTCTTTTTTTTTAATTAGTTAGCCTTTAGTTAATAGGTAGCCAGGCATAGAGAATCTTCCACGGAATCAAAATTTACTCCTAACTATTTTTGCCGTCCTAAAAATTTACTCCGGTTTTTTTTGTAAAATTGAAATTCTTTCTCTCCCTCGTTTTCTTTCTCCTCCTCTCCCTCCTTTTCAGGGCTCTGTAATCCCCACTTTTTGACCTTTGGATTACGGATTACAGATTACGTTAGTATTTTTTTATTGCCTGAATTACGGATTACTGTAAATAAAACTGGGATTACGAATTTGGATTCGGATTACATAAATGGATTACAAATTCGGTTTTTGACTGAAAATTTTTCAAAGAAAATGTAGTTTTAATAAATTTTTGAAACAAATTTGACAACCTAAGGTGGAAATTAAGAAAATTTTATGCAAAAATTGAACTTAATGACCAATCTTTTAAATAAAAAAACGAACACTTAAATCGAATTCGTTAGCCTAGATTTACTTGAAAATCCTGGAAGGATGGATTATGGATTACGGATTACACATTGTAAGTTCTAAGATTCGGATTCGGATTGCAATCTTGATAAATAACCCGGATTTGGATTACCCGTAATCTGAGTTACTACAACCCCTGCTCCCCCCTTTTTCCCCTTAAAATTTACTCCTAACTTACTTATCGAGTTATGGAAAATTCTCTACTACCTAAGGTAGCTCAAGTAGCTGTTCAAAGAAGTCCAATCAAAATGCTAACCTTTTGTACAAAACCATGCCATTTGTCACTTGTGATTTTTATTATTAAATTCCGCCAGTTTTGAAACAAAACTTAAAAATCTCGTGAAAACAGTTGTGGACAGTATAAAATATAATATTCGTCAGGGTACTGATTACTTAAGTAATTAGCTGTTTATTTTGATTTTTTGCTCTAGCTAATTGATCTGTGGAAAGAAGAAGTACGGCGACTTCGTGGTCACTCCCAACCTTCATGACATTTGTGGAGCATAGCGGTTGAACGCTTTTCGCGCATTAAGTTCAAGGATTTGTTTTTCTTCGATTTTCTTGTCGTTTATGTTTTATTTATATATGCATTAATATGTATATATATGCTTTGATATTGTTAAATGTGATAGCTTAATTTTTAGTTAGATTTAGGGGTAGATATTTGGGATAAACATTCCGTTAAACGGTGATTAAAAAACTATTCATATTTTTCTAGTCTATATAAAACTGCCGACATATGCCATGTCGAAACATGAGTGTATGAAATAAAAATAGGTTTGCTGATGTCAGCTCATCCCACCATTCATAATGTAAAATAAAATATGAATTTGAAGATTTCAGTCAATGAGATCAATATTTAAAGTTTTTAGTCAAACCGATATGATACATAGTACATACGTATAATAAATTTTTACTGTGATTTACTGCTTTTACAAAGTCATCAACATTCCAAAGCTCAGGTGAGATACGTGAAAAAAGTACAAGTGCCGTATATGCCTAGATTATAACTAAAACTAAGCATGGAATGTAAAGTTTGAGATGTTATTGTAATTATACCATTTTTTAAAAAATTGACAGTTCTGTCGCTTATATGTATAGTAGTAGGTTAGTTCAGCCCAAATACACACTGGAAAAGAAATGACAATGATGATTAAAAGGGATTTATAAGTTTCAAAACAATTGAGATGTCGAAAGACAACCGGCAATCAAAACCTAGTGACAAGGATAAAATTTGATAGTTTTATTATCTAATGATCGTTCTACAAAAGCATACTTCATCAAGTAGCTAAGTAGCGGATTCGTCAATGCTATTGGATATTGTATGTATGGAAAGGGAAGTTTAGAAATATCATTTTATGATAAAAACATTGTAATGGTGCAGTTTCGGTATGAAGAAGGACAACGGCTTGAAGGTTAAGTAAAAAATTAAAAGCTACCACGTGTTGGTTGGTCATACATGTATGTAGGTGTGAGTATCATAAACCCGCAATGCAGAATGTAAGGAACTTGCGATTGTTGAGAATATTAGGCTGTCTGCCTTATGCTATTTGTTATTTTGAAATTCTGTT
>JAHZNG010002139.1:0-14688 GCA_027744375.1 Orchesellides sinensis | reverse complement strand
TAGCCTCTTCATTGTAGACTTCATTTTGTTGTCTCATTTAATCTTACAAAAATTCCTTGTAGAGTTCCGTATCTTCGTATTCAAGACCAATATCTGAATCATACTCATCTCTGACCGACTGATCTAGTTTGAAATGTGAAAAGAAATTTGGTATCAATATGGCTGTGCTGAGAGTTGGACGAGGATGTAATCTGCAAGTAAATGAACAAAAATATACTTGAAGGTATGAAACAATTACATTCAAATTACTCAAATCCTCAAGACTAAAGTCTCACAATTGCTTACTTAGTACATCTGTCGTAAAACCTGCAAGCTGCGGTCCTTCCAAAATAATGACACATATCAGAGACTTCACCAACCATTTCAGGCATAAGGTATTTCGTGGGCGGTGTTTCAATATCCTATAAAACACACGTTCTTCATATTAACTGTTGCTACCACTGCGCTTACCCAACTTTCAAAAAATTATTATTAGCCTTAGCAGTATAAACCTACCCCAGAAAGAAAGCTAAGAAACTCGTTAAATTCAGCTTCCTGTACACACACGAATGAACAACATTTTAGTATACAGTACACAAACGTGTAAGAACAGCGTAGATCTTTTCTCATACATATATTTCAAACAGGTTCATTTCTGTAATCTACCTCCAAAACATTTCTTTCGCATTATAATAAACGTTAAGGAAAATTTTCATAATCAAATTCAAAGTAATATTTGGAGTCACAAAATCTAATTCAACATGAAGGGATACTTTCATTAAAATCCTCTAGATTGAACCTGTTTCTCCTTCATAAGTTTTTCCAAGCGTTCCTTTTCTTCCTTCAGCTTCATTTCCTGCTCCTGCTTCGCTTCCCATTCTTCTCTTATCTTCCTCTACAAATGACAACCGAGTTACTTTTATTTTCAATATGGTTATAATACGTACGTATGTATATTATACGTATATAATCATTTTTCTCCTTTGCCCCCTTCCTTACCTGCTTTTCTGCTTCAACTTGTGCAAGATGCTCCTCTTCTGCCCTTTTCATGGCACATTCCAGCTCAGCCTGTCTTTCCCTATACTCCCATTCCAACCTAGTTAAAAAGAAGGGGGAGTCAAAATCCACTTCTTCTTCATCAACCCCTCCAGTATCCTCCTCCTCGTCACATGAATCTTCTTCAGCAATCTCAGATGCACCCTCCGTACGTAACTTGGCTTCCCGTTGCCTTTTTCGCTGACGTCTCAATTTCTTGACAAGCTTTCTCCACCCTCGCTTATCTTTCCCCATGATAACTACAACATTACAGTACACATTATCAAAATTTGAAAACTAATCCAGCACAAATTACAAAAATACACGACACCATTCAACATTCTATACAATTCCATGATAAATTACTGAATTTCCACTTACTTTCTTAACAATGGCAGCATGCACCTTAGCACCTTCTCCATTTGTAAATGCACTAATTATTTCATAATTCGGTTGGCTAATTAAAAGCGTTTTGTTCTTCTGATTCACCTTCACATTGCATTGTTTGCAAACAACAATTCAGCAGCTGTGTTCCTCCCGCAATACCCTAGATGAGACTAGGGCATTGTGCGACTCAGACCTTTACAAAAGGCAACAAAGAACACGAAATACTTTCCTGGTTTTGGCTTTATCTTTTGCATGCAATAAAGCTAAATGAATTATTCATGAATTTTATTAATTAATTTATTTATTTACTTGATATTTTATTGCTACTGTTAAGTCTCGACAGTGCACTAAATACACATCTTTATACATGTACAAATAACTGTAAACTGTATTATAAATATAATAGCTGGCATGATTTGTCTATTTATAATATTATGCTTTCATTATTGCGCAGAGTTGATTGAGTCCATTTTATAATGTAATATCAACAGACTGACTGACTACTTTACTCCAGCCAGATATAAAGATCTTTATACACAAACTAAATAGGAATTGAATATACAATCATAATCATAGTGATATGCAAGTATCATTGGACTTAATACCACACTGTTTACACAATTTAGCTAGTTCAGTCTGAAAGTATTGTGAGGTGAGTTTTGAAAGGGAAGCATCATCTTGAAAGAGATCAGGTGCGGCTGCGAGCGTTACTTCTAACTTGCCCGAATGTGAGAACGTAAACCAAGAAAATGCTACATCACAAGAATATAAGACATTATGAAAAGTACTTTTCATCATTATGAAGTTTTAAGGGGTATGGACGGGTTTTTGGTTACCTGTGTAAGGATGCGAATCAGCAAGGGTTAACAAAGGGTAAATGTGAGACACGGGTTGTCCAAGGAACTTGTAATTTACTCCTCCGACAAGTGATGTAAGCCCAAGATTATAACCGAATCGGTCAGTTTCAAGTGCTTTCTCTGAGATGCTACAGGGTAGTAGCCAGGCTAATGGGAATAAATAGTTAATGGCTACTTTGTGTAAGCCTGCTTGATGAAATTCTCGAAAATATTTTTCAGTTTCTAGTAGTCTCGTAAGGGGATCGTCTGCAGCGACTGGACACTTGATTACTCCCAATGCCCTGGAGAAAAATAGACAATGTGTAGATTATAAGGTTAACCCGGAAAAGTTGTAAGCTTTAAACATTATGACATCATTAAACAGGTTACCAGTGATTGCATAAATTGTGCTTTAATGCTGGATGTTGGGGCCAAAGTGGAAGCGTATCGGCGAGGACAAGATATTTTGGTAACTTTTTCTCCGAATAAGATTCTAAAATAAACTGTCGCATTGACCCAACGGTTAAGGTAAGAATGACGGAAGCAAAGTGGACATCATACTTTTGACGAATTGCTTTCACAGAATCTATGTCAACTGTTGTGAAAGCATATTTCCAGTGTGACTGAGGTTCTTTTATTTGTATTGGATTATATTTTGGAGCTGCGTCTCCGCCAAGATATCGAAGATTTATTGGAAAGCATAGTGCGTCCAGGATCTATAAATTGCCACAAGCAAAAACTCCAAAAGATTTCTACTCATTCTTAGAATTCACATAATGCACAATACAATTTAAGGACTTCCTTTAAAGCATACCTTCTTACTCCATGATTCTTTTGGATCTTTTACTAAATATGGCGAGCGATTGTCTGTCAACGTATCTAAAATGTGGAGCAACGAGTACCTAGTTGTGAGAACCACAACCACAATATTATTTTGATACCTTTGATAACTTTTTATACCTTCTAAAGCTTACTTTCACATTATAACATACCCATCAGCAAAAACATGATGTATTTTAAAACACACAGCAGTTTCATAAGGTTTTGTGGATCCACCCTCCGCAGATACCCCCGGTGGGGATGGGACTATCATTAGCTCCCACGCCGGAGCTGACTCACCATAAGACTTTTCCATCCATTGTTGCATGACCCTCTCTAATGACTCTCCAGTTTCAAGTTTCCTTATGTAAATATGCTTTTCCAATATAAGCGAGTCCATAGGCAACAATTTCCGGAAAACGTAGCCACCAAAAGTGGCCAGACACGAGTATAAATTTTCATATTTTGGTTTATTCCCAACTTTATGTTGTAATAACGAAGTGTAAAACTTGTTTTGTACTTGAGCAAGCTCCAACTGTCCTTGAACTTGTAGCAACAATCCAACACTTAACTTTGACTTTCTCCAACTGCAACCAATTGCAAAGGCAGCGTCAGTTGTGGAAATTGAGTAAAGGTTATCATGAACAAGGTACGCGATAGCTATCACACAACACTTGAAAAACACGAGGAGCGTAATAGGAATTAATAGAAATGCGATTAAAACTAGCCAGCAGAAACAACCTAATATTACTGGTAAAATGTTGTTTTCATTTCTAAAATTACCACACCGAGCCATCCCACTGGTCAATTACTGGAACGAAAATGGAGGAATTGACAAGATTTACGAGGAGAGCCCATTGACTGGGCCGCAAAATGATTTTGGAGTGTGCTATACTACATATCTGTGATGGAGATGAAATACTTACCATATCGATACTTTCTTATTCCTTGCATTTTAAAAAGAAGGTTCGTGTTCGGAAGGAACAGAAGAGAGATAAGAGTATGGGTAAGAACAACTGATGGAGGTATATACGCATGCAATTTTTTCTGTTGTGATGCTGACATTGAAAGAAATTGGAACATGCACAATTTTTTATCCGAGCCAGTAGTCGTCATCGTCATCAATAGGAAGGCAGTATTTAATGTACATTTTTGCAATTTACCATGTGATGATAGACTCTGAAAAACAAATATGTATGTATAACCTACAACAAATCGGTTTTAAAAGGTAAGCCACAAGTCAAGCTAAAACATGCAAAGTGTTAGTATTAGTATCATCGTGTTATATAGTGGTTTCGAAGTTTTTTGGCAACTGTTTTAATTGGAACAAGATCATCCTTCGTTCCTTTGTAGACTGTAGACCATGCATGGTTCCGAACTTTAGAAACTTATATGCAAGCTTATCTATGTGAGGAATTACATATTATGTATCTACATACGCATGGAATCTTATGAGTTATCGAGTCATCACAATTTTTTACTGAATCACTGATCCGGCTGTAATCGTCGTGTCGTGTACAGCGTAACTTACAACATGTGTTTATTCCCGTTGTATTCAACTCCGAAAAACAGATTCAGCATTACATTGGAATTCCTTATAAATGCTTTGTCTTATTCCTATCAGTCTAGTCTTATATATTTTATACGCTCATTTAAAACCAGTAAAAAAAGCAATGCAGATAAAAACACAAGACGGTGCTTAGGTATAATAGCTTCAAATCTAATCTTACAGATTTGGCTTCTGGATAATAGAAAATAGAGGAAATAGAGCTGGTAAATAATGATATATTATTCATAATTTGCAGGATGAAAAAATGAATTTGATGGAAGATAATAAAAATTTTGTCCCCCAAAATCAACGATCTGATAAATGAGCCGGAAAGAAAATAAGTAATGACAAAAAATGACAAAAAGTACTTTCAAGTGACAAAAAATCCATCGGGATTGTCAGAATCAAGTGTCAAATCTGCTTGTTTTAAAAAACATGTGAAATCGCACATTTTGACAGAAAAGCAAATGAATGTATGTCATTTCAAAGAATTTTTTAAATGCATCAATAATTTATGTAATAACAATCGATAGCATAAAACATCAATACCAAACTATCTCCATATGCATTGTTGGTCTACTTTCTATAAATCGCAAATTTTTATGCAAACCCGTATATTTCAGATTAGACATACATACTACCATATTAAAGCATTTTGCTAAAATATACAAGCATCTGACGATTTGACAATTTGACACATCCCTTTTCTTCTTCCAATGTTTTTCACATCTTGTTACTCGTATTCTGCATTACTGCATACCATGCGCTATCAAAATGCACATTGTGAGAATATGCAAGAAAACATAGTGATACATTTTTTTACAATACAACACAACACGTTGTCCATAAAAAAGTATCAGAAACCCTTACAAACACCTAGAAAAGGATTAAAATACACATACACACACAAGGATATCCCTTCCTAACCTAACCATATGCATTAAAATCTTCCAAGGATATTTTCACATATTGGAAACTCATCAAACTACATACTTTCCATACACACATAAATTAACCCATCCATTTAAAAAACCCATTTACTAAAAACTATCCAAAATTTAAAAACGTAATCTGACATACATGCAAAAAGGTCAGTTTTCCCTAACGTTGTAAAATACCAACCCCCTATCTCCGGCTGTGCAAGATGTAAAGGATAAACATGCATAGGTATTAGCGTAGTTAGTACAGTATTGTACAGTCAGGGAAGCTTTACATTCCACGGCATAGGATCCGATGAACAAAGTAAAGTACAGATGAGTCTCTTCAATACCTTTTCAGCCCTTTGATAAAATATCCTTATCCATCCTAACTCGTTCCTTTGTACACCCGTCCGTATTGCAAAGACGCTATTGCATACTGTCCCACATACATTTTCGACATACATAGAAAGGGTATCTGTTTTAGTTAATCAGTACAACACAGATAGGTATTACCTCGACCTTGCCTACATATTTTGAATAGGAATCTATACAGACGACGACGGTCTCACTCACATAAGAGCATGTAAACTATTATCCTCTCACACCTTCTCGTTCGTGCTTTCATACCACAACCGTTCCCATTTGCGTTGCTCCAAATAGTTAATTTTGAATTAGTTAATTGCGTCAAGTCCCTTAATTTTTTATATAGTTTGAAAGAGAAACAAAAGATCTGCAGAACGTACGGTAAGTTTTATTTTAATTTGTTGTTTCTCCTCAGAAATTTCATCTAGAAAGGGAAAAGCTTTGTGAAAAAAACAAGCATTCAGAGTTAAAACATAACATGGGAAAAGGTACAGCGAACTTGGTAAACATAGGACAATACACGCTATGTATTTTTCTTGCATCTCACTCACAAGGCTACTTTGTACTTATCATAAAAAGAAGCTTGTAAAACTCTTATCGTGAGTTAGGATTGGCTAGGTGGATGAGCATAAAGTAGAGCATGCTTGGATAGATGGGATATGCTGTACTATTTTTCGTCTTGTCAAAGCCTATACTCTTTTCTTTGGCGTTTTTCAAAAGCATCATCATCATCAGGATAAAAAAAAGGTTTGTACTATTATGTTTGGTATCCTTTATGACTTTATAAGTAAGTTTGTGAGATCTGATCTGATGATGCTTTTTTGATAAATAAGTATCAACTAACAAATCAAATCTTGATGAGGTTTTACATTTTTAATACTATGACATATAAAGATGCATATTAAGATACTTTATGAACTTTTGTAGACAATTTAATTTTTTATTATTTAAAAAATAACTAGATTTGCACAATGCTACCGTTCTATATGTTAAGCAACTTTGGTTTTAATAGAGTTTGGCAAACGTTGAGAGCTATCTATAATTTGTATGCGAATGCATAGTGGGGGTGCGGATGGCACTTTGCAAAATTAATCATACCATATAAACTTTATGGCCGTTCAATTTAGCTAATTAACTCAAGCGAACCGGAACATAAAAAAATATAAAGAATCTTAACAAAGATACATGTTACATAAATATATATTTTTCTAGGATACACTAAATTGTAAAAGAAGGAATTATGTATAACGTATTGTGTACATTATCATCATATATCATCTTTCTTGATAACAACCGTTCCAATCTGTTGATAAAGTTAAGAAATGGGTATTGTCAAAATAATTTGTTGGGTGGGTTCACTAACATTATAACGCATAAACTAACTAAGTGAGCCTCTTGTTAATTTAAAAGCATTAGGAGGAGAGTGGCGCATACACATTATCCCATTCTACACTACTCTAATTATGATAAAGGAAGAAGGGGTTAAGCCTAATGTATCGTTGAGCTATCATGATTTAGTTATTGTTGAAAAATAGTAATGTAAACAACGTATATACGTGTGTGTCCTTGTTCCAGGAACAAAATCCACTTCTTTTGTATGTACGAATAGGTACACTCTACGGGAAACACGTATACACTGGAAATCATCTGGTGCCTGGGCAACGCTTTGAAAATTGTATTACAAAGTGGGCCAGGTATGGTTGCAAGTGTATACGAGTTGGACATATGGGGTAGTATGTAGATTTGTGGCTGTGAGTGTGAATAAGTGAGCAAAGGAGAGAGAAGAGAGATGCATAGCGTAAACTATGGATATGAATGTACTACAAAAGTAAAGCAACAAATCATCAGCCTCGTCGTACTTTTTTCATTCAGCTGCATAATAAAAAGTTTCTTGGTTTGAAATGCATGTAAAAATGCATTTGTGGTGGAATTAAATTCATCTTTAATCCTGTTATTAAGTAGAGTTTTAATTGTTGGTGAAATTCAGGTAAGATTATTAATTTTCGTTTTACATACAGCACAAAATGGGAGTAGGTAGTGAGAAAGCTGTGTTTTGATAGAGAGACTCCGCCGGGTGAAAGTGTGTAAGGAAGTAATGCATAGCATGCATATTGTGTTGGGATTTTAGGTATTTGTAAAAGGGTTAGTTTTTATTGAGGTTTTATTTGCAGATATTTAAAAATATAGGTGGAGCATTTGTTAATGGGTAAGGGGGTTTGTGAAGGAGTAGTATCTTAAATATCTATGTTGATGGTTTGTAGGAAGTTTTATGAGGTGGATGGTGTTTTTATAAGGATTTGTTAGGAAGACATGAGGATCTGTGAGCATGAAAATAATCATGTAGTCATATGTTTACCTGGTGTAGTATGTAAGAAACGGTTGTTGGCGAATCGCATGGAAGTGTGTAAATTTTCGATTAAATTAATGGTATTTCTGTGAATTGTAGTGATGTAAATAAATTTAGTAGTAATATTCATGTGATTATGTATTTTAAATTATAATTATGATTTTTTGTTTGATCTTTTATGTTTTAGTGTTCGATCGAAGGGTGGTGAATGTTAATTTGGGATGCGATCTCATATGAAGAAAATTTGTTGTAGGACGATATTGAATTGAAGAATTGTTTTTGGTAAAAAGAAAACAACTTAATTCAAATGCAGACAATGGACGTAAGTAACTCGTACGATTTTTAGAGTTAAGGGCTTAAGAGACTAATCTCTATTAGCAGGACATAGTAAGTTTGTATGAAATTTCAAATTTGATGAGTTTGGGATTTTGGTTGATCTAATTTATAGATGGGGTCTTCTGAAGCAGCAGCGTTGACGCAAATGTCTATATCACCGATACCTAATGCGTCTTCGTCGTCGTATTTTCTCCAGTTAGATCCTTCGGGCCATATCGACATTTTAGAAAGTTCCTCTTGTGTTAAGTAAGCCGGATATGGCAGATGAGACTGTGTACGAGATCCAGCTTGATCCATGCCTGATGGATGAGCGGAATGTGGAAATTATTAACTTGCAAAATTTACAAAATGCAGTAACTTTTCAGCCTGAATTCATAGAAGAACATCAATTTACTACGTTCGATCCTAACGTTCAATATCAGCTTGAAGATATGAGTATTAACCACATGTTGGTAAATAACAGTGAACAAGAAGTTGCGGAAGTTACAGTACCAGACTTTACTGTTGAGACTGAAGTTGCATCTGAAACAGAAGGTGCACAAACACAGCCAGCAACAGCAGTGATGAATAATGTAGAAATCCATGAAGAGGTAATTTATCAGCAGCCAACGGAACCAATGCAGATTGAGATTCCTTTTGTTCAAGAGTACCTGCAAACAGAAGGAAATCATTCTATAGACGTATTGGTTAAAGAAGAAATTGTCCAGCAACAACAAGAGCTCATTGTAGAAAGTCATTTACCAACCCCACAAACCAGTCAAAAATCAGAGTCTGAAAAAGAACTGCAAGAGCAAACAGAAAAGGCAAAGGATAAGCCGGATTCAGAAAAAATTCATACTGATGATTCAACACCCCAACCTCCTTTGTCAGAAAAACTCAATCAAGAACCGAACGTAGATTTAATACATTCTTCACCAGAAAAGAATGCGGATTCAGTTAACTCTGAGCTTGGGAAAAGCAAGCAAGAAACTAAGAAAGGATTGAGTAAACGTAAAAGTCCGGAATTTACAGAAGCGACTATGATGCCGGTCGTTGAGATGTTTCCAAGTCTTATTAAAACTCCAGCACATCCAGTTGTTGACATTTATGACGACGAAGAAAACGAAGAAATACAAGAAGGGAAGGCTCCTTTGAAGTCAGCATTTTTATATGATAGAATGGATCCTGATGACGAACTTTATATTTCATACCACAGTCGACCGGATCCAAACAGTAAGCCTTAATGATTAATTAGTTGTAGTTATTGCTGTTTTTGTTATCATTTATTGTGTTGCTACATAATGCTTTTGTTTCATTAGGGACTGCAATGTGTATACTTTGTTATGAATGGTTTGAAACGATGGATGATCTGGATAAACATCTCAAATCAACACATCAAGACAATATGAAGCTTTATGGTTGCAAAAAATGCGGAAAACAGTTCTGGTCTCGTTTTTTACGCCAACGCCATGAAAAGCAACATCGCTTTGATCTCAAAGGACCTATTCAAAGGTATTTCTTTTTAAACTAACTAAGCCTATAATTTTNCAAAAAATGCGGAAAACAGTTCTGGTCTCGTTTTTTACGCCAACGCCATGAAAAGCAACATCGCTTTGATCTCAAAGGACCTATTCAAAGGTATTTCTTTTTAAACTAACTAAGCCTATAATTTTAGAACTTTAGTTTGCATTTGTATAAGTTTCATACGTTAATCTTTAACAATCATTAACAAAAAAAATAATTTATAGATACCTGCCTAAGAATCGGCCTTTCGACCATTTCGAGCACAATCATTTTTACAAGAGATTACGTCCAGCCCCAATGACTGAAACTTATCGGGAGCATATAAAGCTAATCCAAGCCCAGATAAAATCAACTGAATTTGAATGCATTCAGTGTGGAAGAGATTTCAGAACGGAGGAGGAATGCAGGGAGCATTACGATGAAGAGCATGCTTTGCAAACTTGTTTGCATTGTAGAAAAGTATGCGAAAGCGCTAAACTGTTGCGGCAACATGAACAAGAAATTCATGGATTGTATACAATTAAAAGAAACTATCCCGGTGGAGCTTGGAAACTCTGGGAATCGTGGGATTGTGAAGAAATGAAGGAAAGGGATGAACGGCTTGTAAATCTCAGTTTGTTTCACAATTATTATAAGCGTCACAAGACAGATCCACAATCCAAAGAAGGTAAAAAGAATTAAACAATATCATTAGTATTACTAAGTATACATACATGACAAACGAATTTGTACAACTTTTACATGCAGTAGATTCCGCCACAACTACCTGTGATAATTTCATTGATATGATGGGATGTGAAGAAGTTACGGTGAATGATTATGACGCGTTGAAAACTGTCGAAAAGAAAAAACCACAAGAAAAATCAAGCAGTCCTTCAAAAGTCAAAAAAGTACACTCGTCCTCACATGTTGATGCTTCAAAACCCAGGAAAACAGATTTAAAGTCGACTTCATCTAAGTTGCAAGACTATGATAAAATAGTGTTCGTTGGTATGACTAATAGCAGTGAACTCATTGGTGAAGCGTGAAGATCTCCCATTCAAATGCGATACTTGCGAAACTTCCTTTGACAATGATATTGACCTGCAGCGTCACCTCAAATCTCATGCTGTTCGTTCGATGGCTTACATGTGTCAATATTGTGGACGAGGCTTTGCCACTCATAGTAATCGGAAGGAACACGAACGAATTCATACTGGTGATAAACCATACGTTTGTCCAAGTAAGGCTTGGCATATAATGCAATGTTGAATGCATTTTAATACTTTCATACATGACCTAACAAAGTTTTTTGTTTTACTGCAGTTTGTACCCGAGCGTTTGTGCAGATATCAAATCTCAAAAAACATATTCAGACACATAAGGATAAGAATAATTTACAGTAAGTGATCCGACAGTTTGTTAGTTTTTTCATTGTATAAGTAAACGTTTCCCAGTAAATATAATTTTTGCTGAATATTGCAGATGCTCGACTTGTAACAAACAGTTTGTTAAAGAATCATCTCTAATACTCCATCAAAGGGCTCATTCGCAAGACAGAAAGTTCCGATGCCATATATGCGACAGAGCATACAACTATGCTTCATTACTAAAACGGTAATAATATTTAAATAATAGCGACTTATTCCTGTAATTGTAATTATTATTATTATCCAAGTAATTGCTTGTAATACATGCATTTAAGCTTGTATGTGCAACAATCTTTTATAGGATGTCAATTTATTTTTATTCATTCAGACATATTGCAATTTCATGAACTTGTATCACTCCATTATCACAGGTTGGTTACATTATCCCTTATTAAAACTTTAAAAGACGTGCGTATTTTCATACAACTTTTAACAAATTGTTAATTTGAACCATTTTAGGAAAAAGGTTCACACGGGAGAACGTCCACATCGTTGTGATACTTGTGGCAGAGCATTTATTTTGTCGTCGGATCTAAAAAAGCATTTGAGAATTCACCTAAGAGATGCAAATAGTATTAAATCAAGAAGTGACGGTGGTTCACCTATCAAGTCTAACAGTACTGACACTCAACCAGAAAAGGCTTCTACTGCAACCACTGGTGCTATAGATAATTCATTTGCTTTAGATCCATCTTCTGATGTGCTATATGAAAATGAAGTGGCGGACAACAATATTGACTCAATATCCCATTTACATGAAGATCAGGACGAAGATATGACTTTTGGAGAATTTGATCAAAGCTTAAAAGAAAGTGATCATGATCCTGTGCTTGCAGGGAGTGAAAAGAATCAGCTCAATGTTCCAGATATTAATATGACAGTACCGGAACAGGTTACAGGTGTAACTAAAGTCAGCGAAAATAATTTGACTATCGAATCCAGCTCACAAGTTGTATGAGAAATACTTAAGTAGGCATAATTGCATAGAAGTTTATTTATTTTGTTTTATTACTTTCTTTATTATGTATTATGTACTAGTATCATGTATTTTACATGAGAATTTTTCATGTATACTTAAATTAAGCTTTCGTATTCCAGTAAAAATATATTCGTTAACTTTTAAGATACTAAATACCATGTTCAATTAAAGTAAAAACTTGGGTGCGATCTTTATCCAAACCTGATGGTTTTAAACGTAAATACCTATGTAAACAAACGTTTATACAGAACTGAATCCTAAAACTTGATATCACGTAATGTACTATGACTTCGTAAAACCGTTGTTTTAAAATTATGAATTGTTTTAGCATATTGTCAAAGTAGTATGTAGTCCTTGTAAGATAATAATTTATAAATAGAACTGATTCTGATACAGATGAGTGAAAATAAATAAAGGAAGAACTATAAAACAGGTTTTGATTGTCTATGTGATTTTATGAAATGTAAAACATATATTCTATTAGTGCATTTACGAAGACTTACAAATTTACATAAACTAGTTAACTTCCACGATTGACATTATCTAAATTAGCAACTTCATTGCATTGTCTTCTCTTTCTTACTAACTAACTCACCCCAGAGCGTTATCAAAACTGTAACTGTTACTCATAGACTCATAGGAAACGCAAATATGGGGCTGCTATACCTCAGCAAATGCAGATACCTACAACCTATGCAATAATTTCCATTCCATATCCAGGTCCACCAAATTCCAGATACCTCTCATGCTTCGTATCATTGCAAATGGAGTAATACATATACCTATGGACTATGCAATATGCAATACATACATGAAATGGTGTTGTATCAGCTGCGGAAGCTGCTGATTCCGGACAAGCATTTAAATACCGTATATAATAAAAGTTAAGTTAGGTTGAATTGCAAGACCGAACATTTCCTGAATATTAGTTAGCTGGAAAGGCTGGAACATTTGCAATGAAAATCACCGGAGGTAAATATATTTTCTTAATGAAGACATAATTCAATTGTAATTTGCATATGTATTACAAAAAATGATTGGTTTTGTGTAAAATTTGTCACAAATTTCCTTTTGTAGGTTACAGGATAATCAGCAAATTACTGAGGATAAAATGTTACCGAGTTGGAAGTATAATTTTCTTGGCGTCCTGCACAATATTTGTGATAGACTTATCGGGGATGCTGCGTCACTTTACAAGAAAAGTCGTATGAAACAGACTTTTCCTATCCACTAGATTCTCCTGACTTCATCGAGATTGTTGAGGCGTTTAGGTAAAGATAAGAAGGCTATATAAATTAACGATAAGTTGTTGTCTTTTTACTCCAATGCATGGTATCTTAAAGAAATTTCTTTTCAATTATGGTCCAGGCTAGGAAAACACGTGGACACTCCTCCGATAAACAATTTGTATAGCAGTATTAATATAAACGACGAATTTGTAGAAAAGTGTAGCAAGACTCACCATTTATCCTTAATAATCCTTGTAAAATCTGCCCCATTCAATTTTAAGCAGAGACAAGCTATTCGGGAAACATGGAAAGCGTCCGTTGCAGAATTTAACGCCAAAACAGTATTCTTCATTGGGAACCCACAATTTAACGATGGGGATTTGGACAGGCAGTTAAAAATACAGTCTGAGTTAGTTAATGAATCTAACGTTCACAAAGACATTGTTCAACTCAACTTCCAAGATTCATATTACAACAATACAATTAAGACAATGCTGGAAATGAGGTGGGCTGTGGAAATGTGCTCAAATTTTGACTTTGCTCTTTTGGTTGATGATGACTATTATGTTTCCATTAAAAACTTATTAAAATTTGTGGAGAACCCGTATGAGTACCCACAAAGCGAAGCTTCTGAGGAGGGTAAAATAAATAAGGTTGACAAGCTGTACGCTGGATACAGATTATTTCCTCCGCCTCATCGTCACAAAATCAGTAAGTAAATTAATTATGGAGATGTGTTCACCTTTTGAAGTTATGATTGGACAAATACTGATTTTTTTATTTGGTTTTGTTTTAGTGACGAAATGGTTTGTGCCACTTGAAGAATACCCTTATGACTATTTTCCACCGTATATAACTGCCGGTGCTATACTTCTTTCAAAGAATGCACTGTTGGATATTTACTATGCTTCGTTTTACACTGCTCACTTCCGATTTGATGACATTTACGTAGCTATTTGTTGCAAGAAAATGAATATTACGCCAGTTAATTCAGAAT
>JAHZNG010002138.1:0-10272 GCA_027744375.1 Orchesellides sinensis | reverse complement strand
ACCTGTGTGTGTGCACAGAATAAAAAATAGAATATCAAGTTTGATAACAGTATTAATGATGATGAGGATAGTTCTCTTGAAAAAAGTAGTGAATCAACTAAGACTTGTGTTGATGCATAAACAAAGTTTCTCAAAGGGTTAAATGGAGGAGGAATGAGATTTTATGGGGGAACAGTAATAATTTAATAACAGAAGACATAAATGAAATGGACAAAGTAACAGAAATGGACATAAACATATGAATATTGGTATTTGCTTACGAATTACGTAGTACATACGAATTCACCTGCTATAGTTCAAATCTAGTTGATTACTTTGAGATTTAGAATAATTTAAAACTATAAAATGGCGTCATCTCTGTTATTTCATAAAAGATAATAGCTTTGGCTTTGACATTTACTAAATTCAAATTTTTTCTCCCTTGTTTGGGAAATATTACGTAAAAACATCGCTCAATCAAATATTTAATTTGACAGTGAACAGAATAGAAGAAGAGCAGCAGTGGTCTGTAAATGTTGCTTAGTGCATGTTAAACGCATTTGGATCATTGAAGCTTTCCAAATGATACCACTTCATAGACGTTCCATTCTTATGTACATGACGATATAAAGTCAATATATGAGGGAGGACATATGGTGACGAGTTCGTGCCTGTTTTCTCCTTGGTTGACGAGCTTATAAATTTTTTTGGAGAGTTGAGAATGAGAATTAAAGTTTTGTGGGAGACAAGCTCACTTTATCTTCTTTTATAAAATACTTGTTGAGTGAATGAAAATTGAAATGAGTCAAGCAGGCTTTTTGTTTGTCTCGTTGGTTTTCTCAAGTGGCAGAACCGTTAAGTATTTACTTTTTTACTTTTGGGAAGGTTATTAAATGGCAATGGTAAAAACAAGAGGAGGAGGAAGAGTAGAGTGTATGCTCACGGCTTAAGATTGAAAATTCCAAAGAGGAAAATAGGGGACGAGCAATCCAATTAAGAGATTTTCCAAATGTATCTGGAGGGAGACAAAAATGACTTTGAGACGGGAGCCGGAGAGCCTTGACTTGTTTCAAACAATTTTTAGAGCGGAGAATGAGTGTTATGTATATATTTATTTATCAAGGGCAATATGTATGTAGGAGAGGACATCCTGAGACAGAGATAAGAAGTGAACTTTTAGTTTTTTTGAAATGAAAGAAGTAAAGTAACAATTTTTGTTTGTAAAGCAAACTGTATCCATAACTTAACAGACCATCAAGAACATCATCCGCCTAGAGAAGAAGATGAAGAAGAAAAAGTGTAGTAGTAGAGTTGGGTCCCTTTTTCCCTTGCATCTGTGGTGATACGTGCTACCCATTTAAATATTGGTAAAGGGAAAAAGATATACTATGTTAGGGAAATCCATTGAAACTGTTCAAAACATGAGGCGTGAAGGTTATTTATGAGTTGAAAAATGCAGAATAAGTAATGGATATGGGACGAGCCTGNAAACATGAGGCGTGAAGGTTATTTATGAGTTGAAAAATGCAGAATAAGTAATGGATATGGGACGAGCCTGTTAGTTAACCGAAAGTCAATATTTTGACAAGCTCAGCCTGCAACTAACACTATTTCTTCTAGATATTTCCTCTTCTGTCCCTTACATAATTTAAATATGGTAGCACAATAAGGATTCTTGTGAATTGATTTATTTCAGTGGAATGTGTTGTTTTAAGGCTTCATCAATTAAATCAAAGCTGAAGCTTTAAAATGATGAAATATATCTTGTTTTGATGAACTTATTTAACATGTAGCATGTTAAAGGCACTGTCCAACTAAAAATATGAATTTGGGAGCATGGGAATTTGTTAAATGTGTAAAGGAGATAACCACAGCCTTGATGATTTGATGATGTTTCATAATATGACAAGAATAAATATTGCTTTTAAATAATACTTTCCAACCATAAATGGTAATCCGACCAAAAAGTTTAGAAAGTGATGAGCATTTCATTCAAACTCTTCTACGGATTCCGTTCCCCCTCTCTTCAGAGGCTTGGAAAAGTTTGCGAGGGATGCTTACTCAAGTTTAGAAGAAGACTAGGAAAGAGAGAACTGACGGTGCACTTGGAAAACCCCTTGAGAGTATCACAAGAGCCGATAAGATTAGCTTTTCCTCAGCCTCAATACTCACAAACGCATCAAAAACGTTTTCTCAAGAGCCCATCTCTCACTTGGCAGCTTCTTTTCTATTTTCCAAATGCACATGTGTGTTTTCCAAAAACATCTTTTCAATAGCTATAATAGTTGCAATAAAACTACTTTTTAAATGTTGAAAAATGAGCTGCTGCCCTTTTTGACATTGAGTAGGCGAGAATAGGCTGAAAATCCGATTTGTTAAAGAATTGTATAGATTGGTTTAACATTTTCCGTTGTTTATTTGTACATTTGAAGAAACCCTGTAAAATCACGATACCCACTTTACATCAAAATTTCACGTGAAACTTTTCATGCTGCAGAAATATCGATTTTCATTTTCTCATTGTTTCCCATGTAGTATATGCATTTGTAAACATGCTTTTCTTGACTATCGAAATACATAGTCATGCATTCTTATCCACTTATTGGTTTTTACAGAATAAGCATTACATTTCTCTACAAGAACGAAAGACAGCATAACAGCGTTTGAATACATATTCCGATTACCTAATAAAAATTCGATAAATACATACATGTTAAGGAAAAAGGAAAGAAAGTCAGCATGAGTTGCATTGGAAATTGATCGAATTTGAGTGAAAACAATTTTTCTTTTGTCGAGATAAGGTAAAAAACAAACGGAACAGAAAAGTGATATCAATAGGTAGTGAAATAACAACAGGGGCTAATGTAGGCTACCTCCTATCGTTTTGCAACCCGTGTTCTCGATTATGTTCCAATCTCAAACTAAAGTGAGACACATGTCAAGGCAGTTCTTTTAGCTCAACCATCATAATAAAAAAAAGAAAACAAGTATGGCATGTTATGTCCACCACCATTAGTAAACATGTATGTATAATATGCAACATTATATCGGTATCTGACTGGGAAAGCTGTAAAAACGACATTTTCGTGAACTAGCGAGTAAATGTAAACAACACAATGAAATAATGTATTTATGCATAGGTGTACGTACATTTATACTATTCCGTTTTTTACTTTCTTTTCCACAAAGAAAAAAAATGAATACACACTTTCACTCCTCAATCGCAAGTGAACACGCAAGAAAATAATACAACTGGGAAAGAGTTGCGTGGAGAAAGGAATAAGAAGGAGAAACTAATCCTTGAAAATATGCGGTGTGATAGTGGTTGTAGGGAAAGTTGTTGGCAGATGACTGGTAACCGCGTTTCTTATATGGGTTATATGCATCAAGTTTATATTCGGAACAGAGAGAGAAAATAATATTATTACCTTTCTTGTATTACATGAGCATTATGCGCTCATGGACACGCGCTTTCATGTGTATATGCTGCCGTAAAAATGCTCATGGTGTCAAACACACAAAGGGAGGTAGTTTTGGTATTTCCTATACTGGAAATATACCTAAGTATGAATGAACATCAAAACTAAAATATATATCCCTCTATAAAGGATTTATTGTAAGCAACCGAGTAATGGTTAAAGAAATAAAGAGGAGTGGAAAAAGTTTTTTCTCATTTGCTTCCTGTTCTTTACTTTCTCTTGTTCCGGATTTATTTTACTTTTTCAGAGAGACTGTGCTTTCTATGCCTCATATGACCCTATATTTGCTTTCTTTAGGCCTACACTATAAGTAACGTATCTGATTTTTAAGTGAATTAATCATCTTACTAACGTGGAAAATATTAGCGTACAAATATTACATAATCCGCAAACTAGTTTTTTAAGCAATCTTAAATTTGTTTTCATAAAATAATAAGATAATTTTGATTTCTTATCAAAATTCTAATAAGAGGAGTGGAAAAAGTTTTTTCTCATTTGCTTCCTGTTCTTTACTTTCTCTTGTTCCGGATTTATTTTAGTCTTTCAGAGAGACTGTGCTTTCTAAGCATCATATGAAACTATACTTGCATGTTATAGGCATACATACACTGTAACGAACTTGCGGCCGAGGTACCTGGTTTGTTTTAGTATCAAAAATCTTATTAACGTGGAAAATATTACCGTACAAATATTACATAATCCGCAAACTAGTTTTTTAAGCAATCTTAAATTTGTTTTCATAAAATAATAAGATAATTTTGATTTCTTATCAAAATTCTAATACCCTAACATTTTAAGTATCATATTAGGCATATCACCACAATTTCCCCTTTGTTGCAATATTTGTACACAACTCTAAATACACTTTGCAATTTTCTTAACCATTATTCTTTCTCTCGTATTTTCTCTCTAGGGTGGAGGATTACCCGACATGAAGGAAGGAGGATTGGGCCCGAGTGGTTGGGGTTATCCCTCCATGTATCATCCTTACGACCCAGGATTTGCAGCTGCAGCAGCCGCCGCCGCTGCTGCATACCCTTTCAATGGGTAAGAAACAAGATTTGATTTTTTAATTATGATCGATTTGATTGAAGCTGCTATTGTACATTGACGATTTTACTTCTTTGTGGTCAGCCTTTAGTACATTCTACTATATTGTGTTCTGGTAACCGGTCAACAAGCCAGAAGTACATGAAATCTGTATGATTTTTTCTATACATCCTTTTCCAATGATTTAGTTTCAACCCTTCTACTACCTAACAGAATCTATAATTGTAAGGGTTAATTAAGGCATCCAAAATAAAACAAGAAGGCGTAGAAAATCATAATATCAGCAGTAGAAAATATTATGAAAGCATGTAATACACAATGTTTTTGTAACCTTGTTGACTTGAATCCGTTTCTTAGACACACATTATTATGTATCGACTAGCAAAAATAACATTCCGATTCTACGCTGAGTGCTCCAACGCTCAAAGCTTTTTTTATTGCAAAAGTAATGGAAAGTTTGGAACGTGATTAGAAAAGTCCAAAAGAGCGACGGTGTGTTGGCTTTAATAATAATAAAGTTTACAGCTCGTCCCATTCAATCTGATGATAATAGCAAGTGATCGTCATAATAATACTAATGCCACTAGAATATTTTTGTGTACCAAGCAATGGTCTATTATCATAAACATAACGATAACAGTCGTAGCATATATGGCTAAATATTCCTGTGAAAGTTAAACAGACATATTTACACAAAACGGAGAAACAAACACGTTTAGGTTAACCAGGCTGGAATGGAATGCCTGAAATATTGACAAGGTTGGTTTCGTTTCGCTTCTAAACAGACATAATTATGATCAATGAGTTTGCTCCTTTTATTCATCAACAATAAAAAAAACTCCAGCTTTAGCCTGGCATACAATGTCTCCAAAAAGCTCCTAAGTAAACACAACAAGAGCTTTGTTTGTCCACTGGGCATTTTTATTATTATTTTGTTGAGCTTGCCAGACCAGAGCTTACTTACACATAATACATGACCGTGTATATAAATGTTGCTGCGGTTGTAAAGGGTGTTGCCTTTGTCTATTATGGACATTACGTTACATTCTCTTTTGTACTTTATACCTTTAGACTTATACACAAGTAATTCTTCATGGCTTGTGAATGTGTGTCCCTCTTCAAAAAACCAGGCTTGTCCAACGGTGGGTGAATAAATTTCACAGCATATCTTCCACCGCGCACTTCACCACCACCGAATTTTCCCATTTATTTTACTTTTTTGCTTTGGTGCATTTATATTCACTCATATCATTTGCTTACATATGTACATACATATAGGTGCACATTTATGCATTACGCATTCACTCCCAAACAAAATATTATCCGGGAGACAAGCGAAAACTTATCGCATGCATGTCACGACAATGTCTCTTGAGTTTTATATGAGAATGCGCGTGTTATTGATGGAGATATAAGCTTCTACCGACAATACTAAAAATGGTATATGGATTTTACACGGTATTTTACGCATATACGACATATCCCTGTCAAAACTGTGAACAGTCAAAAAAAAAGTTTTCTTTGTTGGTCTTGGTTCATCCAGGAGGACAGACAACCTAACCGGCTAAAAGTTTTATGAAGCTGCTAATAGTCTTGACGGTAGGGGTTACTTTGTGGTTCATGGCGAAAGCTGTATATGTATATTTTTTTGAAACCGCATATACAAGAGCCAGTCTTGTTTATGTCTCGCTTCGTTTTATATTACATGGAGGTTTGACGGTCTTTCGCGGCTGTTTCAAGGCTCATATGCTCATAATTATGCTTAGACGAGTAAATAAAAGTGTAAACTACCCAAAAGTCAGTTTTTCAATGTTACACTATGTACGTATTTTTCTTGGTCTTCCGTAGTCTATCCTTACCCGGTTTGGTTTTGCGGGTAAAATAGGATTTGACAATTTCCCGTGTTTCAAAATGAGGTTTATGTATTTTGCATGCGGAGGAATGTTTGTAAATGTAACTTCAATGTAAAATGGTAATTAAGAGAAACGGATAAGCCCCGAATAACGTTTTCATGGGTAAACATGGTTAAGAAGGGAAATAAATTTGTGTGGTTTGCCACTGAAAATTCCTTTCTTGAGTGATTTATTTTTTCGGTTACCACAAACTGCTTAGGAGCAGCAGAGAGCTTAAGACTTTCAACTAAGAAATTTACAATACTGAGAGTCGGGTTGAATTCTGGATCGGAATTTTAGCCGTGTATATATATATATTGTTGAGACGCAGTATGTAAACTTAAGAGGAAGGAGTAAAGCCAACAGAAAATTATTGTCGTGAGCAAATGGCAAAGGAAATCTGTTTATTGGTTACAAGCAGAGCAAGTGAAAAATTTGCTTGGGCAATAAATGCATCTACGCATACACCCGTACATACAACGTGTGTTTATTTAAGAGAAGTGAAATACCACAAGAAATTTTTTTATACATGTGTTCCAACACTAATACGTAATACTACACTTTTTAGGAGCATGCTATCATCATCATCATTCCACAACCTCAAGACATATGTAAGAATTTGGTCTTGTGCAGATTGCTCGTATGTTAAGGTACAAAATGAGTATGTGTACAAATGCATGTTCAGATTTCAGCATAAGTCCTCCTTCCTATGACTAAGCGTGTGTAAAACAAAACTGAAAAATTACATTTGCCTAAGAACACATTCCTTCACTGTATACATAAGTTAACAGTAATAATTTTATATCCAAAAAGCGAAATTGCCAACCAGCCAAGGAAAAATAAATAATCAAGATGTATGAGCTCATGAATGTACTTATGTATGTATACTTTACAACGCTCAATTTACAACTTCACCTTCAGATCTTTGACTTGGCAGCGGAGGAGAAGAGAAAGATACACAGGGAATTACACCGCTGCGGAGAAAAATAAAGAAGGAAACAGATTGTAGTTTTGTAGCAATATAATGAACTGAGCAGCCCCTAATAATAATGGTTGCCACAATTTATTGTTTCTGCAAATCTAAATAACACTGCCATTTTGACTGTATCTTGCGCACAAAATTAATTATTTCTTTTGGGAAAAGTAATTGAGTCTACATATTTTACAACAAGGAAAACATTCTTGTTATAAACCTTAAGACATGTTATAAATATGACTGTTGACTTGCTTGTGAACATTTTCAGTGTATTTTTTAATGGGCAGACCACCAACAAAATTATATATTAGACAACACATTAAGATTATACTGATTACAGTATTAAAACCGTCCTTCTTCCTTTCTGTCTGATGTGATATGCCACTAATAATATTGCCATTACGCTTGTTGTTGATAGTTTGTTCCTTACATCATAATTCTTCACAGAGAAACACCGAAGAAAAGACGCAAAATATGACATTATGTCTTATGTAGCCTAGAAATAGGTATGCACATTAGCAAAAGACACCCTGGGTTGTTCACAGTGATGTAGTGTTGTTTTATATATATCTACAGGGCAGTTATGTAGTTTATCTGATTTAATTCCATGTTCACATAGCTATTGAGAAACTTGTTGGAATTTGGAATTAACCACGGGACGTCAAAAGGGTATCTGTAATAAATTGCGAAAAAGTCAAGAAGCTCAGTCTAGTTTTTTAAGGGAAAATAATATTAGTTCAGAAATACCTTTTACATAGAGGCAGAGGCATACCTACATGAAGTAAAGTCTGGTTAACACATGTAGATATTATGTACAAACCAGAGAAACTATACAGGGGGCAAATGTTTCACCCAATGTAAGAACATTACAGTTTTTGAGCATGAGCATATTTTCTCGTGTCCTACAACATTTTATTACTCCAAAACCACACACTTTTAAAGCTTTTCAAATCTTGACGTTAGCAGATTACTCTTGTAGTGTATGAACTTGCACGGGTTGCTTCTTGTGGTGTGGAGGAAGTTGGTTTTGTATAGCAAATGCGTTAAATTCTAAATGCAATGCTATTTTGGAGCAAGCCTTGCCTTTTTATACTATGAATGAGAGTGCCAATTTCTCCAAGTCTTGTTGTGACCCCAAAGGTCGTTTCTCATTCCAATGGGTTTACCTTGCTATCTGTGTTACACTATATGTCACTCTTAAGATAAAGAGTGGATATTAATGGGTGTCTTTATTACAACAAGAATGCCATTGTTTTTACTATGAATGAGAATGCCAATTTCTCCAAGTCTTGTTGTGACCCCAAAGGTCGTTTCTCATTCCAATGGGTTTACCTTGCTATCTGTGTTACACTATATGTCACTGTTAAGATAAAGAGTGGATATTAATGGATGTCTTTATTACAACAAGAATGCCATTGATTTGTGTTTGGTTTTAGTCATGAAAGGCTGCTGATAATACGTGACATTTATGAATTTTACAGTCCATTTTGGTACAATTATCTTTCCTGTTTCGTTGCTAAAATGTCGCCAAATTTAAATTCTAAATCAGTCAAAAGTATATGTAAGATGGACTATGGAACAGAAGACGTGTGACTAAAAAAGCATTTTGGAAAGGCAAAAAAGTTTACATTCGCAGTCGTTATTAATTTTAAAAAATACGTTTAAACACTATTGTGTAAGTAGATCACGGGTAATTCTGGTTTTGAGTAATACGTTTTACGTTTTCATACATCCGAATCCAAAACTTTTTATACCTTAGTTATTTAGCAATCCATCTCTAAAAAATGATTAGATGACTGAAAACCAACGAAAAATGCATTTTGCAAGTGTGAAGTATATTTATATATATTTCCACTACAGTGATTAGTATGTTTTTTGTTGGGATCGATAAATTTCCCTAATGTGCCCATTTATATGAAGGGGAGAAAAAAATGGGATTTTAAATCGGTAGATTTTATTTACCACGGATTTTTGCTTTATTTTCTTGTTTGTAAAAGCGGGAGTCGCTTCCGTATCATCGTGTGTGTACTCTGACTCGGTGTATACATAACATTTTAACATTACACACAACTTTCATGTATAATATGAACATTACATGTTGCAATATAGAAACTACGATGTTCTTCTTTTTTTCAAGATCGATTTTCCCCGAGTGCGCATTCCCTTAATCTCTTCCTCGTAATAATATTACAATCTTTACTTGCGTGTCTTCTTCTTCTTCTTCCTCACAGCATATATTCTAAGATGTACCTTTTTATCATCATCATGTTATTTAAAAAGGGGGAAAACAAGGACCAAGTCTTTTCCAACACCAAAGCGAGAAAGCATGGAAAAAACTAATGTATTCTTCCGAGTCTTTTTAAAGGCATATTAATACTCCTTCTCGGAAACAAGCTCAATACTTATAACGATGCATAATGGTTTTGCATTATATTATTGCCTCTCTGCCTGTGCACACATAATATTGTTAACTTGGTATATACCACTCTCTCCTACTTCTAACTACCAATACAATGGAAAGTGATTAGGAACTATATGGGCATATTATGTTGATATATTATGCATTATTAAAAAGTTGGATGGAGCAGGGCTGAGAAGGAAGACTGCTTAAATAAGCATATTATTACAAGATGAAAAGTAGACGAGTTTTTGGGAACCCTTTATTAGGTTATGTTACGCTAGATAACTTTTTACAGGAAAAACTCTTTTCTCGCTTCTTCACACACACACGCATGCATACTATATACTCCTCTTCTCTCTTTCCATTTTTTTGGTTTTTGGTTTCCCTTTCTTTCTCTCCTTATTTGCTATAAAGAAAGAGAGATTTTAAGAGGAGAGTGAGTTAATGCACTAAAAAATTTCACGCGCCACCAAAATTAACTTCCCCCTTCTCTCT